>CAMOHE010047927.1:2879-35396 GCA_946598075.1 Artocarpus hirsutus
AACAATGCACAGAAGTAGTATTTTTCAAATTAACTCTGGCCTGAATGTGATATAGGAGCATACCGAAACTTGGAGCAGCACACGTGCAAAGGCAAAACTACATTAGACCGAGCGGTGGCTGCCGCCGAGCCTAATAGCTCTTATTTTTGTCCCTTTGAAAATAGCTTGGGCCTTCTGAGTCTATTTATTGGATGTGTTTATAGACATTAGTAAGAGACTCTTAGGGCCTAAACAAGTAGTGTTAGGGGTGGATTTCTGAATTTAGTTTTAGATGGTATTTAAAACATTTGATTGGTACTCTTCTATCAATCATATCACTGGTAACTTTTGAGAGAAATAGTAGTGTCACTTGTTTATTAAAATGTTTGTTGCACGTGCATCTAATGTAGGCGCACGTGTGTGCATAAGGCTGATAATCTCTCTACTTCGAAACTGTTTTTTTTTTACCCTTTTTGCGTAAAAAAAGTTAATTGATGCATCATTCCGTCGCTCGGCTCATTCTTCTATAGCAAAAAGTCCAGGGGATCACTAATAAAATAGAAATAACCTAAATCTTTTTTATTGAAAAGATGAGATCAGTCGACGTATCTCATTAATCGAGCATGAGTTTTAAAGACGAAGAGTTTGGAAATGATGTTGGCGAATGAGTGAATGACCAATGGCGTCAATCTTCGAAACCAAAATCCTTTTTTATCCAGGGAAAACGACATGCAAAAACCTGTCGTTTATTTTGTGGATGATTTCTCACGTATTTTCTGCAGATGTTGTCGAAGATAATGTGTTCCACAATATGACACGTGATTGAACAAATAATTTGGAAGTGTAATTAATGAATTTGGAAGGTTGATGTCTGTTTCTCTAGTGTTTGTTTCTCTAATTCCTTCTCTTGAGGCTTTGCAAAGAAAAAGAAAAGTTTTGAAATTTCTCATGGTCAAGTGTACCCTTAATCTTCATGTAAGGGAAAAAAACTTTATTCAAAGAAAAAAAAATATCTTGCTACAATAATCATTAATTAATCTTATACTGTTTGGCAGGTCAGTCCCGACCGTAGTCCAAACCACTTTTTCGATTATAAATAGTATAAAACTCTCACATGCTATAATAACAATAAAAAAAATTGCTACAGTATAAAGTTATCATATGTTATAATAAAAACAGTTTTAACTAACAGTTCTAACCACCCTGTTAAACACCTTATTAATCAAATATAATACTAAAACGTAACTTTTGTTTACAATCCCATATAGATAGGATCTATATTACTTTTAGTTTTAGCCTCACATGTTGAAAAATAAAATATATTAAAACCAAAGGACTTCTTCAAAACTCGGTGGATAAGTGCATGCTAATCCCGTGTGGTACAGTCTCTAAGCCTAGAAACCTATGTTATCGAGTTGGCCATGATGTGGTCCCAAAAGCAACCTTTTTAACTTCCCTTCATTTTACGTAACAATTATGCTTCTTTTTTAGTAATTTATTCTTCCTATAACATCACCCTCTCGTCATCGGTTTGGCCAGGAAAGGAGCATGGAAAAGTCTCTCGACCTATCATAAACCAGACCCGACTTTCTTCTTTTTAATTAAAAAAAGTAGGATTAATTATAAAAATTTCTTTTAAACTCTAGTTTTTATAACACTGTATCTTTAAACTTTAAAATGTAATATCTATTCATTTTGAAGTACAAACTATTAAAAAAAATGATCTTTCTATTAAAATATTAACGGCAAATTGACAATTAATTTTAAAATTTAGGTATTTTAGTAATCCTATTTGTAAATGCAACAAAAAAATTAAGCTATAATAAAAATACTCCTTACTAATGATTAAAAACAAAAAAAAAAAATTAAAAATATACTTCTATCTAGATCCTCTTTTTTTTTATATATCAATTTTTTTTAAAAAAATTATTTTTTCACACTGAAAAAGTATTTTAAAATATTAAGAGGTATAAATACCAACAAAAACTTCAAAATATAAAAGAAATTTTATTGATATCATTAGAGTTTTTTTTTTCTCTTTGAAAATTTTATGTTATATGTTTTGTTATATTGAATATATTTATGTAATATTCTTTTTCATTTTACTAATATATATAACTTTTAAAATTTCAAAATGCTTTTTAAGTGTGAAAAAAAAAATGAAGACAATTTTGGTACATCAAAAAAGAAAGATTCCAATGGTATAATGGTTGTAATTAATTTTTTTTATTTTTAATTATCAATAAAAATTATTTTTATTATAATTTAATTTTTATAGTTATTTTTATAACCAAAATTACCCAAATACCCTAAATTTTATGATCATTTGTCAATTTTTTTTTAAAATTCTAACATAATGACTATTTTTATTAATCATTCATATTTCAAGAGAAACAGATGTTCTGTTTTGAAGTTCGAAAGGTAAAATATTACAAAGACTACAATTCAAAGAGAATTTTTGTAATTATATGAAGAAAAAGTGTGAAAAGTAGTGACGGTGTTGATATGTCCTCCTGTTAGAAAAATAGTGAAAAATAAGCAATAGAAAAACGTAAAATAAAAAACACATAGATATATATGAAAAATTTTAAAAGGGAAAACTATAAGTAGAAGCACAAACAAATCTACTATCTTCAAAAAGTGTTCTGAAAAAAAAAAAAAAAATATATATATATATATAGAGAGAGAGAGAGAGAGGATAAAAAACCCTATTAGGCCTGTTTGGGGGGCATGGCAAATGCGGTACGGTAGGAAAGAGCTTGGAACAAACGTATTGCAAGTTGCAAAAAACAGTAGCGAATGAACTTTTCTTGCTTTTGACCATGGAGATTTCTTTGCGTTCACACGGTGCAAGACTCGGATTAAAATCTGGCACTCCACGTACTGATAACAACAGGAGAAAAGTAAAAAACATATAAAAGTCGTAACATTTCACAACCGAATAGGATTTCTATGGCAAGTTGTATAGTTCAATATGCTGTATTTTTGTCTGTTTGTCCAACTTAAACCACGCAGAGACGAATTGTTTTCGAAGAAAAGTTCAATGATACTATAGAAATTAAAAAAAAGGGAAAAAGGGAGTCCATAAAATAAAAAAGGAGCACTCTTATTTAATCAAATAAAGTTATAAAGAATTTCAATTAAAAAAGCACATTATATACTAAATTTAAACCAATTATTTTTAGTGGATTTTTAACCTAGGACGATGATATTATTAAAAGATTTTTTGACTCCATTTTGTTGTTGAAGAGGATCTATGTAGATAGCTACATCGTTATCCTATTAGGCTATTAGCTGAGAGTGGGGAATTAAAGGGGACCAATCAAAGTTTTGTTCTCGACATATCCACAACTAGTCAGTATATGTATGTGACAAGTATTGCTCATGACCTCCATAATATATATAGTCCCATTACACCTGAATATGACGTGCCCTAATTAAGTTTCTCATCCTCTTTTGCCTTTTGGTATTAGATAACGTGGTTTAATATTTTTTGAACCGATAAGGTTTATCTTTATGTATTTTTTAGATTTATTATCATATCCTTTTTTAATTTTGATATCTATGTAGTGTTCCAAACCCAAAGAAAAGTTAAAGGAATAATGTTACGGACAATAATATCAAAAGATATGAAAGAAGTTGTTATACAAATAATGGATAAATCCGTACACAACTTTTTTTTATGGCAAAATACTATAGTAAGACCCATTAAAAAAATTTTATTAGATGACCCATTTTTATCTATTAGATTTGGATCCAACGGTGAAAAACAAATAAGCTTACCGACCATGTCAAATTTTTCTTAAAAAAACCTTGAAAAAAATGTCCAAACTAAAAAAAAAAAAAAAAAACCAAAAACTGAAAAAAGAAAAGAAAATGTCATGATCATCGGCAACCACCGTGGGTCACTGTTGCCTCCTCTCTTCCCCAGGTCGCTGGCAACTCCAGAGAGATTCCTTTGGTCCAGATCGCGCATGACCAGTGACCACCACGAGTTGCAGCAACAGGGCGCAGCCCTATCGTCTTCTCCATCGAGAAAAGCTGAGGCCACCATCGACCATGACGACCCTAAATCTTAGAGGCGACCTCAGATCCAGTCGGTGAGCTTAGATTTGTTGCACCCATAGCAACACCATGACGGATCAAGATCTCGTCGCGGCGTCGAGATACATCACAACCTTGACGTTCACCAACGACCTCATTTCCAACAGTACCATATCTCATGGGTGAACAAGGACAGCGGTTGGGCTTGTGACCAGATCAAGGCGAAGGTGGAGGTTGTCGAGGCTCGTGAGATCAAGGGCAATTGCAAACAGCGCTCCCCCCTCCTCGGCCGCTGCTACAGACACCGCTGCGTTTCTCGACCTTTGCTTGTGAATTCGTCTTGGTCGCGACCTTTGCTCGCAAATTAGTCACCAAGGTTGCAACCAACGGCGACTCATTTCAACAGAGGGACGGCGACGGCTTGGGTGCTCCTCCGCTCCTCCTCTCCACCTCCGGCGACTTTTTGTTGCCATGTTCTTATTCTTGTTTTTGTTTTTTATTGTGTTTTTGTTTTTTTAATTATAGGTTTTTTAATTTTAATTTTATTCTATTTTTGAATATGTATGTAACGGCCCGAAATTTAATTAAGTGATATTAGTATGTAAAATAATGAATTAGTATGCCATGATGTATTTTAAGCTTAATTTGACTATTTTGAGATATTCCAAATTAATGTTATTCTTGATTAGTCTAATGATTCTTAACTACTTTTAATTATTTTTATTTATTTTTTTAAATTTTTAGAGCAAAACAATTTATCAAATACCGAACATGTCTCGTTTGAAATCTGTATACTGCACACGGTTTTCATGCAGCAAACCACCTCCCTCCTCTTTATTTATTTCACTCTCCCTCACTCTTTCCCTCTCACTCTCGTCCTCTGTCACTCTCTCTCTCCCCCTTTCACGCTCTCTTTCTGTCTCTCTCTATCTCTCTTTCTCACTCAAATTTTTGATTCCAAATCAAGCCCAAGTTTCGGTTTTCAGTGGATTGAAAGCTCGAAAACACGTTTGAGTAACTATAACTTCAAATCAAAGATTAATTCAAGGTTAGTTTTCAAATTTTAAACTTTTTCTAAATTTTTTATTTTCATTGTATTTTGAAATCCAGGCTCGTTTAAGCTTAGAAAACCTTTAATCTAAGTTAGAGAATCTTAAAACATCTAGAATCTTGGTTTGGTTTTATTAAAAATGGATTTAAATCAAGATTTTTTATTTTTTTTATTTTTTCTATTTTTGGATTTTCTTAGATTTTTCTATGTAAATCTAGTTTAAATTAGTTTAAAAGTGTCCTACTATGTTTTTTACCTTCTATGAATCTTTTGTATGCCTAGGAATTGAGAAAACAGATTGAAAATAAGGATTTAGGCTCGAGGAGGCCGAAACCTGTGCCTGAAAAATTTCATAATTTTTTCAATTTAGCAGGCCAAATTTCATGTTCGGTAGACCGGATTCATGAATCTGGCAAGCCAGACTCATACCTTCAACAGGCCGAACCTGAAAAAGTTCAGTCGACCAGACTCGAATAGTCGGTAGGCCGAACCGCATAGTTCGGCATGCTAGACCAGGGGAACCAGCAGGCCTACAAGGCTTCATGAAAATTTGTCGTTGTTCACCTATTTTTACTGTTTTGGACCTCGATTGAGATTTTAATCTTGCAATATGATTTTATAAACACAAATGGCACACTAGGACACCATGAGATAGCTTAGCAATGTAGGATATTTTAAGCTAGATACTGATAGACTTAGTTTATATATTTAATGTTGTTCGTAGTTCCGTGGAGCTAACATATAGCGGATCGAGACTGCGGTGTTGGACATTGACACGGATATTGAGGTAGGACTCCCACCTCCTTTCCTTGGTAGCCTAGTTTTTAAATGATTTTGGCCTTAAAAGAATTTTTATCAAAATGTTTTCAATGGTTGATTGAAAAGGGATTTTTATTGGTTATTTTTACAAACAAGAGATTGAGGTAATTTTCATAATGAACCACATAATGAATGTAAATGAAAATACTTAGTAAATGTGTTTTAAATAATAATAGAAATGAACATAAGGGCATGATGTCATATTAGAGATCGGCTCATGTAGCGTGCGACTTTAGGGGCAGGTCCCGAAACCCAACTGGGCCACTTAAGTGATGATAACTATGGTTTATCTAAGAAAGATAAAAAGTCACTTTTTGGACGAACTGTTTTTATTGAGACTAACTTAAATGAATTTATTTTTTTAATTCTGTTTTCTAATTAATTTATTGAAAGATGAATTTTATATTTAAATTATTTACCTGTTTTAAAGCATAGTCCTACTGAGCCTTTTGCTCCCATTTTATCTGTTTTTAAAACCTTTTCCCCTAGGTGGAATTCAGTTTAGGATTGACAAAGGGTCCGCAGACTTGACTTGCGACCAGTAGAAGACCTGAGTAGCTTATTTGTTTAAATTAATCAAGGCATGTATTATTTTAATTTTTCTCTATTTTGGACTGCGGTTGTAATTTAAATATTGTTGATACGATGTGTGTGTACAAGTTGTGGGTCGGTGGGACCCAACACATGTTTTCTCTTTTTTTATTATTTTATTTCATCTTGTTTTATCCTTTTGTTTAGTTATTACAAATATTTGTTTAAAAAGGTTTTAATTTATCACCTATTTCTTAATTAATTAAATTCTTTAACTTGTGTTTTAATTAAAATTTTTACTTAATTAACTTAATTAACCACTACGTTACCTCCCGTACTTCAGGGCGTGACAATGTATGTGAGAGTGTATGATTATTTGATGAAACTGGGTTTTTTAAACTGTTGGATTAAATCCAACGACTTAATCTTATGATAAAACTTTTTTAGAGGAAAGATCTTATCATAGTATTCCCTTTTTATGAACATTTTATTCGCTTATTTAGGCATTGACATCTGTAGCACCGCCTTATTTAGTTTCCAAAATTAATAAACAATTTGAGCTTTCCAATTGCTCATGAGTTATGAGCTCAGCATTATACAAGCAAAATCAGCCTATACGCTTATGCTTAAAGGCTTTAGATTAAACTCTGGCACACGAAGGCAAGTACAGAGACAAAGAGTGTATTTTGGAAAGTTATTTTAATTTATCAGTTTCAACTACTATAAAATAAAACTCTCATATAGTATAGAGTGCGTTTAGTAAGACAGTTAGAACTAAAAGTTATAATAAATTTACTATAGTATATAAGAGCTTTACACTGTAGATTACTTTTGTTTTACACTGTAGCATGTGAGAGCTTTATTTTGTAATAGTTAAAACTATAATTGAAACAACTTTACACAAAAAGTCACCATATTTTGGTTCTAACTCAGAGCCCTAACCAACACCCAAAATTAGTTTAAAAAGTCTAGAAAATGTAATGTTTGACCAAAATGATGGATCTGAATTTAACCAAATCACGCGGCTTAGCCGACATAGAGAAGAAAAAGAAAGAGAGAATAGCCTGGAGATTCAATCCAAAAAGTTCAAATTATTGGTCCTCAGAACCTTACCAAATTAAACGTACGCGTACGCTTAGCCATAAAAGATGTACTCGCGCAGCCATTGGTCTAGAGGCTGAAAAAAATAGTGCACAGGAGCGAGTATGTAAACTCGGGACGCTACAAAGTTTTCCTTATTCTTGTTACGCTATTTGACTTTAGCAAAGTCCAACTTTATATTCTAAATGCAAATGGGTTTTGATTTGATTTTATTGAAGAAAAACAACACGACTTCAAATCTCTCATAACTACTCTTCTTTCTGTGTATATATATAAAAGTAAAACTTGCTTCATATTTGCTGTAACATATCCTCTTTTTCCTTAATAGCTAATACAAAAATCAGTTTACTTCCCCTCTTTGAGAATTATTTAATTGTAAAATGGACCAGGGCTGGGATTTGTTGGATGTAGTGAGAGGAGGAAGCAACAACAATATGGAATCCCTCATGTCTACCAACATCTTGGAATCCGCTACTTCTTGCTTTCTTCCCCATAGCCTTCAAGAACATGGTGAACTTTTCCACGCTTACCCTCACCTTTTCGAAACCACGACGGCTTTAGACGAACTAGAGGAACTCTACAAGCCTTTGTACCCGGTTTTGCTTCCTTCCTTTCCCTCTCCGTCCACAACACTCACCTCTTGCGTATCTCTTCCACAGCAAGCCGAGATCGACATATCCCAGAAGGCTAAAAATATTAAAGAACCAGCCACTAAATACAAAAAGAGGTCAGTCATCAATTTTAATTCAAAAATATCCTTTTATACTTGTAAACATAAATTTGATGTGAATTACCTGTCTCATCAATTTCGTTAGTTATCAATTTTGTGCTAAATAATATTAATTTGAATTTATTCTTGTAAAAATATATTTATATCAATTAATAACATGGTCTCAAACCCTTTTCTGAACCATCGTTTTTAGATTACCATGAATATGGTAACCTGATTTTGAGCGATTATTTATGTGGGACTTTGGGTGTTGCAGTGTTTTTGATTTAATTGATTCATGTTCATGTTGAGCAGGAAAAATCAGCAGAAAAGAGAGGTAAAACAGGTGAAGGAAGACGGACTTTGTGCGGACATGTGGGCGTGGCGAAAATACGGGCAGAAGCCGATCAAGGGATCGCCATACCCGAGGAGCTACTACAGGTGCAGTAGCTCCAAAGGATGTTCGGCAAGGAAACAGGTCGAGAGGAATCCTTCCAATCCAGAAATCTTCATCATAACTTACACCGCCGAGCACAGCCACCCGCACCCGACTCGCAGGAACTCGCTTTCCGGCAGCACTCGGAGTAAGTTTCTGGCATCGAAAACGGCCTGCAGCCTCCAACATTTGGATGATCACAAATCCAGTAGTACTTCTGATGATATGGATATTGTTTCAACCAAGAAGGAAATTGTTGATCAAAGTGATAAGTTAGTGCAAAACGGGAGCACTAAAAGGGAAAGGGACGAAGTAGCAGCTGAGACAATTAATCTCACGCCAAAGCCAAATCATGTGATGCTAGGGCATGATCAGATGTTTCCGAACATAGAGGGTTTGGAAAGGGGTTTAGAGGAACTGGATGAACAGACCACCTTCAAAAAGGAATTAACTGATGGTGAGTTTCTTGATGGTTTTGCTGATGATGATCATGATCACTTTATCGATGCTAATTGGTTCGTTGATCATTACTCCACAACCTTAGCCGGAGCTTGCTGACACAGTACTACCGCTCATGAAAAAATCCGAAAGTAGAGAATCAATGTTTACAAGGGGTTAATTTATAAATTAGTGATATGTATCTTTTTGTAGCTTTTTATTTTATTTTCTTTATGTTTTTGGCACTTTCAGTTGCAAATAAATAGTTAGTGTTTCCAGAGAGGGGGAGTTAGTATTTGTAGAAATGGTTTTTGGAAACCGGAAAAAAAGATGTAAGCTCGGTGTATGTAAAGATGACGAATGTTTTAATGCAAGAAAGGAAAAAAAAAAATTAAAGTCTTCAATTATGTCAAACATGATAATCGTTGTGCTATCTTTTTTTTTTTTTTTGGTCTCTTTTCACTGTTTATCCAATTTAATTTTTATATTTAAGTGAATTGCTTAATTACTTTTACTTTTAAAATTTAGATCTTATTTATCTATTTAAGTTGTTAAATTTAAATAATATATCGAATAAATAATAAAAGGACAGCCAACAATACAAGAAAATATCACTGCAAATCTGAACTCATTACGGTTGTCCTTTACATTTTATGCTCAAACAAGAATTTTTTTTAATTATTGTATTGAACTTTATATTTCTCTTGGCAATATAATCCTGAAACTTAGGGCTGCTGGTGTTTGTAGCGCGTGCAACTAGGTAAAAAATCTATCCAAAAGATTAAAACCATTTTATTTTATTTTATTTTATTTTATTTTATTTATCTTTAGAGATATTAAAGACTAAAAAATTTGACTACTATTTGTAAATAACACTTTTCTTGGAAGTTAAAATTTACTTTTCTATAAGAAATATCATTTAAAATAAAAATTCATCTTGTACTGAAAAATTTTGTTGAGACCTAATATTGCAAAGTTCCAAGGAAGAAGCGCAAATCTTTCCAATCTCGGTTGTAAAGGTGGAATTGTAAATAACTCATTATTGCCAGCTTTTTGTGACACTTGTTTTTTGCATTATGTTCTAGAATTGCTACACAATAGAGAGTTTCGCACATGCGGAAAAAAGGGGTGCATCTAGTGTAGGAATATGACTAAACTACCTGCCGGTTTGTTTCATAGGTACAAATTAGGGTTCAAACTATTTTATTGTAGTATTTTCTCTCAAAAAAATTTAAATTTTTGTTTAATTTTTTAACTCAAACATGTGAAACTAAACGAGCCACAATGTTCTGTGCACTTCAATCCTCAAACTTTTGTTTTCCCCATGAGAGCCATTAGAGCTTACTTGGTAGGAGGGTAAGGAATGATGAACGCGGAGATTAGTGGAAAGAATTTCGGGATTTATGGTTGTTTGTTAGTATTAAAATTAATGGATATTGAGTAAGGTATTTCAAATGTTTCAAAATTTTCCTGATATTAATTTTCCAAATATAAAAGAATTACGAGAGAAAATCCATACCAAGCATACTAGTAGAAAGGTGCCACTCTTTATCTTCATTTTTCTCACCTAAATTGTATTTTAATTCTTTCTTATGTCTTATATATCCTCTCTTTTACCGAACATAAATAGCCTTGTTAACTTTATGAGCGCTTATAACGTGAGTTAGTTTCCTAGAAAGAATTTTAGAAATGAAAAAAATGATGCTTGAATTAATAAAAATATCTAAGATTTTTTTAATATGAAGTGGAATATTTTTATTTATTTATTTTTTTTTTTGCAAACCCTCAACTTGCAGCACATATTAGTATCAATATTGTTGCTTAAAATATATAGCACACATTTATTTTGAGCGATATTCATTCACTAAGAAAATCTATCAATAACATGAGCATAAATTGTTCAGACTTACTAATTACCGAGTAATTTAAGGGTAAAACCTAAAAGTACAATTAATTATTACAAGAGAAATTATTGTGATCAACAAATCTCATTATTGTATGATTACTATACATGGATTGAGATGAATGCTATAACATCAACTTAAATTGATTTCCAATAATTGACACAATTATACACACCTTCAACTTGGATTTTTCTTTTATTTTTATTCGGATAGTTTCTTACTTTATGCAACCACTGGCTGCATTACCCAACATCCCATAACTGCAAATGAAAACAAATATCATTTATATCTAATTTGGATAGGATATAATAATTTGGGACCGTTGAGGAAGTGATATCATCCGTGTATGCATGCTCTCCCTTGGCAGCGAACATTATTGAACTTGTTTTTTTTAGCTTAAAAGCCTAGCTAGTGCTAAATCCTTCCTTTAAAATGAATGGGCAAATTACTAGAAGGATTTCTTATTTTATTTCATTGTAATCTTGGAGTGTTCAGTTGTGGAGTTAAATCATTGCCCTAACAATTTTCACCTTGCGTTTAGTTATTGTTTTCGCAAAGACAACCTAATTACGATGATTTCATATTTGTAATTTCAGTTATCTTGGTGCCAAGTTTAGGGCTAATAAGATATAAAAACAGAATAAAACTTAGAGGTGTATGATTTTCTTTTTGAAATCTTCTCTTTTATTGTAGGAATTTTTTTTGACGACGGTTAAAAGTGAATGCATATTTCTTATACTGAAAGTGAATTATTATTAATTTTGTGTGTTTTAATTTGTATTTTTCTTCTGTAATTTATTGCACTCGACAATATAAAATTAGAGTGTCTTCTTAACATAAAGATCCTAAAGTAGGAAAGCAGTTGCTTCAAAAAATAAAAAACGTCTGTTTGGTGAGGCAGCCAAAGACTTTGCCACCTACATATATAATAAAGATGAATATATATATTTTTTGATATAAGGAGAGGGAAAATGCCACCACTTTCAAGTGGGGCTTAACATGACTTGAACTTTAACCTATAGTTGGGGTGATTTGTATTTCTGTAGACTTGTTTAAAAGAAACCGTACTAATCTTTCCACTTGCCTTTTGAATCGTGAGACTTCAAAATATCTCTAGAATGACAAAAGCTAAGCCAAATCTATTGTGTCCTATAAACTCGTTCTCATAAGTGATCTTAAAATATCTAGGCACGGCTTAACCTTTTTTTTTTTTTTTTTCTCATAGTAGCACTTAATTATTTAGGCATGAAAGTGAGAAAAAGCTAAAAGGGTGTTTAAAAGAGAACGGTTGGAACTGAAAATATTGGATTAAAAACTATAATATGTAAGAGCTTTATGAGCTATAATAACTAGAGCAACTTGTTTTTTATTATATCTGCTGAAAGTTTTACATTGTTTGTTAATGAATACCAACAACAATATAAAAAGAGAGGCTTTTTTAATAACCCAAAAAGAAGCTAAAAGCACCTTGCATACAATATAATAAAAAATAATACTTTTTTTTATTGATTATGGCAATACTAAGTGATAAAATTAGTAGGGTCCATACAAGTATTTTAATAATATATAGTCCCCTGTATGGGAAGTAAATATTTGACAAGGTGCAATTAGATTTTATTTAAACAGTACCAACTAGGTGCCTAATAAAACTGCTCTTAAAACGGCTACTATAGTTGTTTTACGGAATCAATGTTACTAGTCTATGCTAGTTACAAAGACCCAACTTATTCTACATCTTTGTCATTAACAAGTGACAGCCCTTGTTCTTTTATTATTATTTTTTTCAAATCACGTCTGGATTTGCCGTGTGATTTTTGGAAAGTTGCAAATATTGTTCTTTGTTTTCGGCTAACAAGGCGGCGACCGAACCTACAAAAGCTGCATTCATATAGGTGGTAGGTTCCAAGTGGGAGTAGTCTGATCTCACATCATTGAATTGGTCATTGGAATTGGGCCCACCAACCAGGGCCCCCACGTGAATGTTTGGGTTGGGTTTGGGTGAAAAGTAGTACATGCTTTGCCCGTCATGGCACCCCACTTTTGTTGGGTGGTCCCTAATCGAGGGAATGGAAGCACCTCTGTGGTGTAATTGTCTTGGGTATTTGCTCCCAAATCCCACCATGTAACTTGTTTTCATGGGATTGTTTCCGAGAATGTAATCAACCTGAAAAATTTAAAAAAACAAAAAAAAAAAAAAACAAAACAAAACAAAACAAAAACAAACAAACAAAAACAAAAACAAAAATAAAGAATGTTAGTAATAAAAATCCTACTTGGTCCCTACTTTTAAAATGTTATTGAATGAGTTTTTCATTTATGAAATTATCCTAAATTAACATGTGTTAAGGAACATAGCTAGAACAAATAAATTGGAATAAAAACATTGTAGCATATGAGAGTTTTAAATTGTATTATATTTTTGTTTTGTATTGTAATATATAAGAATTTTACATTGTAACAGTTAGAACTAATAAGTTCTAATTTTATTGTAAAACAAAACCTTAGTGTTTTTATCTATTCACACATTAAAATCTCAAAGGACAAAAAAAGCATGAGAAGACCCAGTACGGTATAGTAAAAATTTCATAATTAATATGTTAGGCCATAACAATTAAGAAAGAAGTCATTCATTTTCTTGTCAAGATTTTAACATTATGTAAACATAATAACTAGTTTGGGATTATTTGAACACTCAGTTTTGAGACGTTTTGTAGTTGGGGAAACACTTCAGGGACTCAAAATGGATAAACAAAAAAACAGGTTCTATGGATTCCTTACAATAGTGACAAGGGTTGTTCTTGTAATTTACCCACTTTCTTCTCCTCTTTTTCACGTAAACTAACAACAAGAAGGTGGGAAAACCTGTGTTTTTGCAAAGGCTCTCATGTGAGAGGTAGAGAACTTTGCTGAGGCACATTGGACTCCACCACTCTGAGCTGCACTCAAGGTCTTGGAGTGTATAAATAGAGCCATGGTAACGGTTGTCACATACTGCAAATTACTGCTATCTCTAGTATACAAAAGCCCACCTTTAAAAAAAAAAAGTTCAGTTTACAAGCAGAGAAGTGAAAAAACAATGAAAGCAACTTCTTGTTTATTATTCAATTGTGAGTTTATTACCTGGGGTTGTTCTAATTTGCACAGAGCCGCTTCCCGGCATCACCGCACAAATGAACGACTCAATATCATTCTTGTACTTCTCCAAATCCTTCTTTCCACCATAGAATTCCTGTAATGGTGTCTTATTATTTTCCTTTTATGCATTACCAACACAAATGTGATATAGGTGTTCAGAATATATAAATACATACTCTTGCTAGTAATGTTTGAGCTCCAACAAATTTGTTGTCCCAGCTGAACTCGGGCACCACCTGGCTCCACCCTTTGTTGGTTGAAACATAATTTAAGTACTTGCTGTTCCCACTTGCCTTGTATAGCCAACTAGCAGCCCATAACAACTCATCCTTTTACAAGAATTAAGCAAACATATAACAAGGTTGTTAATAACAAGTACTGCTTTTAGTGGCTTCACTCGTTTATTTTTACTTTGTTTTATTTTATTTTTTTACCTGATAGCCAGAGTATGAGCAGTAGAATGGACAAGAACCTTGGTAAGATCCTCTATATTCATCCGCGAAATTAAACAGCTGTACGAAGAATTCTCGCTTAGATTTTAAGTAGGAGTTGTGTTAAAGCCTGTTGGGAGTGGAGGAATTGTGTTTCGAGTGTTATGGCCTTACTGATTGTGATTGGCTTAATAGCCTTCTGGAGTAGTTGGAATCAACCCCTTTGAACACAATTGAGGCGGCTGCAAAGGCAGCGGCTGCCTCTGCTGCCGCTTCACTTCCGGGAGAAGTTGAAGTGATTTTGTAGAGCGCTCGCGAGGTGTCCATGTCTTCGGGACGCTCCCAACATTGGTGATCTGAATTTCCATCTCCTACCTATGATTGAGTAGGATTGGCAATGACAACATGATTCAAAAGTGACTAAAAAAAAGGTTCATAATATTTGTAGCCTTTGGTTTCTTAATTAGCACAGTAGAGCGTGAAATAAATTAACCATTTCCTTCTCAAGTTGATTTGTACTAATATGAAATTAACATGACAGATGGATTAGACAAAATTGTTCAATTTTAAATTTAACCCCCAAATTAACATGACCATACAGTTTGCATAAACAAATTACCGAGTGTTTGGCAAAGTGGTGGGAACCACCACAAACTCAGTTATGAACAGTATAAAGCTCTCACATGCTACAGTAACAATAAAAAAAATTACTACAGTGTAAAGCTCTCGCATGTGGTTCTCACTACTGGTTCCCACCACCTTTCAAACACCCTTAGTGTTTTTAAAAAGGACCAAGTCTTTAGAGCAAAAATGCATTAATAACATGAGAATAAAAGAAAACAAGGACCTGGGTGTATAGTGTGGTAGGTGAAGTATGAGCTTCTAGCAAGAAGTCGGTGCCCCAGCGAATTGTGCGACGGAGATGTCCCAGCTGATTGGCAGACGATATCTCTTGCCGGTACTCAACAGCAGCCCAGCTCAACAAGCACATAGAAAAAGCCATTGGCCAACCAAACTTGACATTGTCACCTGCATCATAGTATCCCCCCACCAAATTCACCTGCCAAAAAAATTCACGCCCTTTTAGTCAAAGACAAAAACTACATCTGAAAATTTAAAGTCAATTTTATTTATCTTGATTTTTTCTAAAAGTGAAGCCCATAAAATTGTCAAAACAAATGACCATCATGGCCTTATATGCACACAGATATGTTACCATACATAAGTGATCAATTTCTCAATAACTAGGCCGAAATGTGACATACGAAAGCAAAATAAACAAGCATGTTCAAAGGTATTATTTATATCGATGGCATACACCCTCAGGTTTGCCATCGGAGAGCGCAGAATCGCCCCTCCACGTTACTCGTTGGCTCGCCGGCAACTTCCCCGAGCGCTGTCCTTCAAAGAACAAGATGCCTTTGCCAAGGGCATCTTTATAGTCAAAATTGGCAGCCAAGGAGAACAACATGTCACCCTTAAAATTAGCTTGGCCTTTAACCAAGATACAGAAGAAGGCTAAAGTACCCAAGACAAGTATTCTGCAACATGTCTCCATACTCCAAAAAGACTAATAATTTAACTGAATAACTAATCTGCACATGTCGTTTACTCTTGTGCTTCTTGGCATTTATAGAACTTGAAAGCATGTACTACGAATATGTTGCGTGGAAAATATAGTTACTACTATGTTGTTCCATGCTTATCAAAAATGCTTTGAACTTGTTCTTTTATTATTATTATTATTATTATTACTGTTATTTTTAATTTTCTTTGAAGAAAGATCATACTACATGCGAACATGAGGAATATTACGACACCAAAGGAAACATGGAGATTGCGTGAGTGTAACTGCCAAAATCATAAGCTGAAGTCACAGAGATTGGGCAATAATGGGACTTGGTAGTTCCATACTAGGCCGTTTGGAAAATGAGTTAGAATTTTTAATAGAGTAGTATATAAAAGCTTTATACTGTAGCTTTTTTTTTGCTTTATATTATAATATGTTAGAGTTTTATACTATTTACGGTTGGAACATAGTTTCAATTGAGGTTGCTAAATACTACACATATCACTACAGTTCCCTTTGGACGCCAATTTCCCAAGGAGTCATGAGAGAGGAACAGAAAATAATACAAGGCTTGCCAAGTCTGATGTGCTATGATAGATGGAAGCGTGAAATTGTCAAATATAGGTCAAGAAAGAAATTATTGTTTGGAAACTTATAGAGAAAAAACACTAGCAGATTCCATGTGCGGTATTGTCCCATGATGTGAAAAGGCGTTTTATTCCGTGTCTTTTGGTTTGCAGAGAGATTTATTACTTTTTGTTTTTTTTAATATATATAATAGGTTAACTTTCGCAGTTAGGTTTTATATTAATAGTGTGTATTTTTTTAACCTTAAAACTAGTTAAAACGACGTTAAACTACAAAGGTGTGTAGAACATATAATTTTCAATAAATATCTAACGGCTAGAAAACGTTACTTTACTTATAGTGCATTTTTGCATTTTTTTCATGTCTTACTGTTGAACTCTCTAAATTATATTTTAAATCGTTGGCACTTTTTACATGTATTTTCCTTGGAAAAATAGAGTTTCTACACCAAAGCAATCCAACCAATACAGTACTAGTGCATGTTTTTAAGAATCACGTTAAAAATGAAAAAGAATGTAGAACTAACAAAAGTTTATAAAAATATAACGGTTCAAATTAAACAGAGCATTATCTGTAGGGTATAAGGTTTCTTTTAACTTTTTATTTATTTATTTATTTATTTTTCGCCTAATCGTATGAAACCACACTAACGAATTCTCAAAGAAAAATAGTCCGTGAAGAAGATGACTACGGAAGGACCATAAAATCCATGCTGAATGTATAACATAGCTTTGCTTCTATTGATAAATTAAAATGGAAAAAAGCAGTTATAGGATACGGATATTTATCTTTCCATAGCCTTTGTTTTTAGGTTAATTCAAAAACTATACATTCAGTTTTTGATTTCATCAAATGTATATCTTTAAATTAGATTTTGTATACAAATCTATACTTTACCTCAGTCAATAGATGATTTTGACCTTTAAAATGACTAAATTATTTTTAAGTAAAAGATAAAAAAAATTAAGACTTTCAAAAAATAAGAAAAGCAAAAATAAAAACACATAAAACACCTATTTTTGAAGGTATTTCATACATTTTTGAAGGCAAAAACCTTAGTATAATTTTTTTAAGTTTTTAAAATTATCTCTCTTTTTTTTTTAATTTGAGGATATTTTGAGCAATTTTTTGGGTCAAAATTGAAGATTGATTGGGCAAAGATATAAATTTGTATATTAAATATAATCTAAAGGTATAAGTTCGATGAGATCAAAAATCAAAGATATATTATTTGAATAAACCTAAAATACAAAGTAGAAAAAATTAAATAACCCTATTGGATAATATGATATAACGTTGAGGTGCTCTGGTGCCTAGGGAACAAATCCTTTTGTTGTGAAAGGTCACAATCAAGATGTATTGTTTGTGTGATAATTTGAGTTACGTGACTTGTAATATTTATCTATTGGCACGAGTTTGTGTCACTTATCAGTTAATGAAGCAAGCATGATCATACAGTTAGCAAAATAATAACTCAGATTAAAGGGCAATAGAAATGGATTGTGTGATAGATGACCGATTGGGAAGTTGTTATTTTTCATCCTTATTAAACAAAAAGAGAGAGAGAAAATATTATGCACACTTTTAAAAAAAAGTTGTGTTTATTTATATCATATTTAGACTAGTTTCTGTCACACTCTCATTTATATTACAGGTTAAATTGTGCCACAAATGAACACGTGTCACATATGTAAAAAATAAATTTTAAAAGATGGCATTTATGAAAATTTCCTCCAAAAAAAGGGTTAACTTTTGGCTTCTTTGGGCTTAAAAGAATATTAGTTGTCTCACTTAATCCTTAAACTTACAATTGACACACTAATAATTTATGGGCTTTCTAATGTTAAGCTAATGGTACTTTTGCTATAGAAGCATTACAAATTGACGGATTTTATTAGTGAGGTACTACACATGATCTATTTTAAACACCTATCTAAATCGAACTATTCAAAGGTAATTTTACTAGGTTATCCTTTATTAACGAATTACGCGCATCTCATATGATGAAATCTATCAATTTTTAATGCTTCTATTATGGAAATACCATCAACGTAACATTTGAAAAACTCGAGGATCATTAGAGTATCAGTTGAAAGTTTAGGGACTAAAGTGAGACAATTGTTATTTTTCATGAGCCAAAAGTGAAATTAATCGAAAAAGATTTGAATTGATTATTTGAATATTTCTATCATGTAAAAAGTTAAAGTAGTACTTTGGGACGTCCTGTAACTAGCAGTAATAACTTCTACAATATACTAGCTATACATAAAAATAACCATATATATGCTATATACACACACACACTAATTAACTATATAAACAAGTTATAATTATTACGTGCCAAAGGAGCTATGTTACTAGTTAAGTTTCCTTTATATAATAAAAACAAGATAAGTTAATTAACAAGTATGTCCAAATGTACAATTAAACCCATTGACAGGGTAAAAGATTGAGGGTTAATTAGTGGATGAACTTATTCCAAACCACCACAACAGCATTTGAGTGCCTAAAGTCTAGAAAATTGGATTACCCTTCAACAATATGAAACAATCTAGATGATTGTATTACCCGTCAACAATATGAAACCCCCTTTACACACACACACATACATTTATAAATATACATACATACATACATACATACATACATACATACATATATATATATATATATATATATATATATGGGGGAGTGTGTGAAAACCCATTTGTACTTGAAAGCCATTTGGATGCCAAGTATTACGTAAGCAGTAGAACAAAAAGTAGTTGTAATGTTGTTGGGTTTTATCATGGTTTAAGCTAATTAGGATATATATATATATATATAACTCTCTAGAAAAATCCGGACATATCTCTCTCCTAGCTTGGGACATTTCGATTCTTCTAATTAAACACCTTCTCCATTAAACCAAAATCTCAAATTTGGAGTTCCTAACATTAACACTAATCTCAACCATAAATTCTCAAAATTAGAGCCCTAAATATGGATCAATTAGAAATCCCTATATTACATCCATTATCTGACATTCCAAACAATATCTCAATTTCACTTCCATTATCATCACAATTTTCAACAGACTGGTTCAATCTGATCTTCTGTGTGTCCGATTATGATGATCAGAACAAGGCCTCATCAGCAAGTACTAATTCCAAGGCCAAAAATATTGCAAATGAAGGAGATTATAAGACTAATAATATTACTGGTGGTGAAAACAAAGCAAAAAATATTAGGAAGAAGAAGAAGGCCATTCCTCAAAGGATAGCGTTTCATACCAGAAGTGAGGATGATGTTCTAGACGATGGATATGGGTGGCGAAAGTATGGGCAGAAGACTGTGAAGAATAACCCTAATCCAAGGTGCGTACTAATTAATGATATATTCATCCATTTCTATAAATATATATATAATTATTTATACGGACAAAATTTCAATAGTTTTTTTTGGTTATCGATCAAATTATAAAAATGAGTATACATGTTAATTACAAATGATGATATGACCATATCACGTTCGTTAATTATTCATTTTATTATAATTGTCTAATTCATATCATGGCTAAAACGACAATATCAATCGATAAATATAACAGCAAACATTAAAATTGCACCCTTGTTTATGTATACATGCATATGTATGTGAATAGGTATTCTGAGTAGAAATGATTTCATTTATAATATTATTCTTTCTTCTTCTTTTTTTAGCGAAAATCTTTGTTGTGTGGAAAATAATGCATGCATTCTTATTTATTTCTTAATGTTCTGTAGGATTCTAAGCATGTTTATATACATCATTTCATTGTTATTTTGATTATATAAGTGGGATTTTGTTAAAGAAAAGGAACTTAATATGTTGACACTAGTATAGATTTAGGAAAAGATAACATTAAAACGTCAACAAAATTTTTAACGACTCTTTAAAAAGCGTTGTTAAATTTAAATTCATATTTCTAAGACATAGGATGACGGTTTCAAGAGCGTGACTAAATGGGCGTGCGGCGCATGCATAAGCTTCAAATTAGGAGACATTTAACGACAGTCCAATTTACATCCAAAGATTGTAGTATTACCAGCATCCCTTTTTAATATTCCATTTATCAGCTATTTGCATGATAATTCTTTAAGAGAAATGCAATGTATTCTGATTTGTGTGAAAAAATAAAAAATAAAAAATAGGAGCTACTACCGCTGCTCCCATCATACATGCAGTGTGAAGAAGCAGATCCAACGGCTCTCAAAGGATTCAAGAATTGTGGTGACAACATATGAAGGTGTCCATAATCATCCTTGTAAAAAGTTGATGGAAAGTCTAGGTCCATTTCTTAAACAGTGGCAATTCCTTTCAAGAATATAGAAGGGAGAGGTCGATGACTTTGTCAGGAATGAGAGAAAGCTTGAACAAGTGCACATGATATATGAAAGAATTATTTTATTGTTATTCTTACACAATAATTTTCCTTCTCAAAGAGAGAGAGAGAGAGAGAAGGAAATGCTCATCCTGGCCGTTCTGCTGTTTGGCCAAAGCAGGGAGGATGAAGGAGACGTGGAAGAGAGTGTACGAAAACGACAGTAACATGAAAAAGAGAACCTCAAGAGGAGAACTACAAAAACAGAAACAACCTGAAAACGACAGATAAAGATAAAAAACGATAATATTGAAAAGGAATCTACCAGGAAAACGACAATTAAAACAAAACGACACAGCAAAGGAAAACGACAATAAGCTCAGAAAAACCAGAGAGGGAGAGAGAGACCAACAAACGAGAAAATTACAAAAACAGACAACGAGAACATGCAAAATACAAAAATTTAGTCAGCACAAAAGAACGACGTCAATTAACGAAAGTAAGAAAACGACATCAAGCTAGCAAAAAGGGAGAGAAAATTTCACGACGATAACTGACACTGAAAACAAAAAATTAAAAGAAAATAAACACTAACAAGAAGAAAGACGGAAAATAAAAGGCCTTGAGGAATGTAGTAACATTTATAAACGACAATAAATAGAAACCTTGAAAACGATGAGAAGAAATAACGACACCCAACTTGAATTGCGATAATCTATAACGAGAACGATTAAAAAAATAATAAAATACAAACGACACGAATATAGTGGACGACAACTAAAAACGACAAGAGTCTTAACGGGAACCGAAAAAAGACACAACGAGGAAAACAGTAATAAACAAGAAAAACCCCAAACTAAGAAAACGACGACAATACGAAGGAATCGAACATAAAGAAAAGCAAATAAAACGAAAGTAAATTGTAAACACAAACTTAAAACCCCATAGAGAATCTGCACTAACTAAAACGAAAGAAACGACACCAGTTGGGAGACGACAGTAATAAAAACAGTACGAACATAAAGAACAAAGACGAAAGAAACGACAAAACGACATTATCTCTCAACTAGATTAAACCCAAAAAACGACAACATAATATCAAGACGAGAAAGACGATAATATCAATGAATGACATCGACCAGAAAAACCGCTGATTAGAGCGAGAAAAGTAAGCGCAGAAACGGCTCCAACATTGAAAACGACAAGAACAAATGAATACACTAATGGATGCACTTTTTTTCTTTCATGTCTAAACCATGCTGTTTTCAAGTTGATTATAAGGGCATGTGCTATGGCATAGAAAAATGTTACCGATATCAATCTTGATCATCATATTTCTTGTCAAACACAAGAAATGAATCACCTACAAAAATTGTAGACAAGCAACATATTATCAACCTCATTCAAAAAAAAGCGTAAAACCTTCCGTAGCTAGAGTAAAAAGCAAATAATTACTATAGTTTAAAACTCTCACATGATGTAGCTTTTAAATTAAAATTTTTAGTTCCAATTAGTTTATTAGATGCTCTAAAAATTCAATTTTTGAAGTTGCATATTAATAATAAAGTAAATGACTCCATTGTTGTTATAGAGGAAAAAAATTTGACAACTTTATTAACAATTCACGAAACAAGCAAAGCTATCAATTTTTACAATAAAACTAGAAAGTGTAAAGTTTAGTGGGCCATACATGAAAATGCTGAAACTTAGTGCGAGAAAAATGGGCCAGTCACAAAATTTTTTTTCCCAGTTATGGCGAATGTCCCCAGTTGTCAAGAGTTAACGCAGTTGGCGGTATCCGCTTTAGAGTAAAGGGAAAGACTCAATTTCTTAGCAGCCAAACATCACTAGCAAACGTATTACTCTTATAAACAAAATCCCGCTGTCAAAAAAAAAAAAAAGACAGAAAAAAAAAGAAAAAGAAAAAAAGGAGACCTCTTTGAAGATCGGTAAATTTACTTACCAACTATACCTGTTTAAACATTTATAACCATGAATAGCTTGTTTGAAAACTAAGTTTAAACTGGTTCTGTTGCAGTATTTTTTCTCCTAAAATGCAAATTGTTGTTTTGTTTTACGCTCAAACTATGTTTCAAATGGGAAAAAAAAAATATTTCTGACGTATTTATTACCGCGATTTATTTACTATGAGATTTCTTTGCATCAGGAATTTATATATATTCATTCACTTACCGTAGACCCTCATAAGTACTTGTCTTAAATATGATAGTTTAATTTTACGAAGAAACTGTCACCTATTTTTACTAAGAAACTGAAAGAAATGGAAAAAAATGGGAAAAAGCGAGGAAGAAGGAGACGTATAAAAAACTTCAAAAGGGTCTGGACGGTGTTTAACCGGAGTGAAAAAGTTGGTTGAATAATGAGCTTGGTTTTTGGGTTTTGGGCTTGTTGTCCCCTTAATATGGGCTTGGATTGTGGACACAGATTTTGGGCTTATCTGTCCATTTAAGGGGTCGATTAGAGAAATATCGAGCTAGTGAGAAATTTTCAAATACATCACCTCGAAGAATAAGAAGGGGTAATTTATCCCGAGTTTTTTAAGTTAAAGCAAGACAAACAAGTTTTATTTAATGATATTTTAACCTTTTAGCTAATAAAAGCAGTATGAATCAAAAAAATAAAAAATAAAAAATAAACGGTAGAACGTAATTGGCATGATAAAAAATTGGTCTACCACCTAATTTATTCTCATTTACGCTTATAAGGCCCTTTGATAGGATCAACGCCAAAAGAGGAAGATAAAATCTTTTTTTTTTTTAACTTTTTCCAATGTATATGTTTTAAAAAAATGTAAGGTAAATAATACATTGTAAATAAATTACATTAATGGGGTAAATAAATAATACTTAGGGTATAAAATGTTTTTTGCCTCAAAATTTGAAAACATGTTATTTATTTCTTTTAAGTTCTAAAAATAAATTATTTACTGCAATTGCTCATCATTAAAAAGGTCTTTTCCATGGAAGTTTGAAGTTAAAGCGAGGATTATTGAAAGTTAAAGGACAAAACGATGATTTTTAAATTCAATGGGTAAAGTAAGAAGTTTGAAAGTTCAAAAAGACAAAGTGGTGATTTTAAAGTATAAGAGGACAAAATGAGAGAGATCTTAAAGTTTAGTAGCCATTAATGTTATTTAATAACCTGAAAAAGATATTTGTTTTTAGGATTTATTATAAACTTGCTTTCAAAGAAAAAAAAAATTTTCAACATTAAACACTCAATTGACGGGAACAATTTAGGTAAGCATTCTTTGCATGCAAAATGACAAAAATACCCCAGTTAAGTCAATAATTTCTCCTTTTTTTCATATTGAAAACCATTTTCTAATATTTATTAGCTAAAAAGCGGAATGAGGAATTCTGTTTCTGGTGTTTACAAAATTTAAGAATTAGAATCTTATCAATTTAATTTTTAAGTTGTTATTTTACATAATTAAAAATTCAATGTATAACACGTGAGCTTATTAAGGATGTATAAACAATTTTGATGTTCATTATTGTTAAGCATAGATCAATATTAATAGAGGGCTTGAGTTGACATTTTTTATATTGTTCGAAACGCATAAACTATTTTTATAAGCAATTACATGATACATAGTAAATAGTAAAGGGTAACATTACTTTTTTTTCTATTTCCTTTCACGTGAAGTAAAATGCACTACTCATTAAGCATGCAATGATATCCCTCCAATGGAAGAATTTTTTTTTATGCACCATTAATTTCAATTTTAAAGAAAAAAAATAATATAGGTTCTCAACTTTATATTTTGAGGTTGTTTATTATTTTTCTTAAAGTTATTTTGACGTTGTTTTTCATTATGAGCACATGGATCTCTTCCACACTATAGTGACGAGAAAAGGCACACATCCATCATCCCTTTTAAAACTGAGATTTTTATTACTAAAATTTTTAAAAATTTAACTACCTCTTTATTTTGTAAATTCTATCTATAAATTCACTCCATAACTAAACTATAACGTTTGTGGAATCATTTTAAAAGAAAAATTATAATAATGTTTCTAATTAACAATTAAAATGTATAATTATGCCTCTTATATATTTTCATAAAGTCTCAAAACAATTAATTTAATTTCATGGGAACTTAATTCATCACTAGTAATATAGTTTAGGAATTAAGTTGAAACTTAAATATTATAGCATACTTTCCCTTTATATTAAAACAGACAAAAGATTTACATTATAGCGGATGAAACTCTGAAGTTGAAATTTAGTTCTTAAACACACCCTTAACAATTACGCCAACTAAATTCAAATTCTTCGTATGATTATGCCTAAGGGAAAGGAAAACTTTTATGATAGGCATTTTTTTTCCCTCTTTATTATCGGTAGAAACCAATGATTTAATCCTTGTATTGACTTTTTAACAATATAATTTACGAATAAAATTACTTTTACATTATGCATTGTAAATTTTTAACACAAAAAAAATCAATTTAACTGTTAAAACAATGGTTCCTGCCGATATAAAGATGGAGGAAAAAAATAGTTTTTACCATAAAATTTTCAAAACTTCTTTTTTTGAACTTTCCAAATTAATAATTTTTCTTTCCTAATATGCCCCTGTCATGTAACTGCATGTTTGTAACCAGCAAATTACGTGGCTAGAAAGAGAGAGAGAAATTTCAGTCCGTAGAACTCTCCAGAACTCATACGTTTCCTGCCAATATTCCCTCCAAACCAAAAAAGGGAAACTATCCTTTTACTCTCTTCTTCTTCTTCTGAGTTTTCTTGGAGAGAGAATCTCCGACGAGCGACAATGGCGAGCGACCTTGCCGAGAAGGCCAGAGAAGCATTTGTCGACGACGATTTTCAACTCGCCGTCGATCTCTACACTCAGGCCATCACCTTAAACCCCGCAAGCGCCGATCTTTTCGCCGACCGTGCTCAGGCCAATCTCAAGCTCAACAACTTCACTGGTTCTCTCTCTCTCTCTCTTTCTCTCTATTTATATATATACATGCATATATATGCACACCACTTTGGTTTTGCTCCTCGACATTTGATTTGAATCGTGAAGAATGGTTGAGAATTTGTGTCCAAACAAACAGATGGTTCGTTTAAGAGAGTAAAACTAATTAAAAGAGAGGAAGTTAAGAGATTTAAGATTGAACGTTCTTTGAGCGTTCATTAATGCGTTGAAGCTTAAATTTTGCCCCTTCTTTTAGCTTTTGTTATTCAGTGTGTTTGTCTTGTGAGTTTAAATTCAAATCTTTTTATTATGTGGCGTTGGAATTAGCCACATGTAGGACGATGAAAAGGCTATATTTCATTGCTAGTGGCAAAACAGCCCATAAATCATATCAAGGTCATTGATCTCTGGTGTAGTGAAAAGGCTTTTTTTGCGAAAGACCCCCGAATGATGAAAGGGTATTGACCCTTGGAATAGCATATGGCCATTTTGGCCTATTGCATAAGGAATATGTGGCATTTGTTCAACCTCCTCCTCAGTCCGCGGCGACAAGGTTGCTGAGAATTTGAAGTGAGCTACCAATGGGGTACTGACAGGCTTTGAATTTTCCATTCCAAAGCGCTCCAACATTTTTTCTATGTATTTCTTTTGTGACAGAAATAGTGTTCTCGCTTTTCTATCCTTGTAGATCTCCATCCCAAGATTTTCTTTGCAGCTCCTAAATCTTTTCTTCAAACTCTCCACTTAATTGAGCTTTCAAACTGTTGATATCCGACATGTTCTTATAGGCAATCAACATGTCATCAACATACAAAAGCAAATAAATGAATGATCCATACATGAGTTAATTGTAATGCACACAACCATCATACTCACACCTACAATAGCCGTTTCCAAGCATAAAGGTGTCAAACCGCTTATACCACTGTCTAGGAGATTGCTTCAAGACGTACAAAGATTTCTTCAATAAACAAGCATGGTCTTCTATTCCTTGGACTTTGAATCCCTCTGGCTGTTTTATATAGATTTGTTCATCTAGTTTACCATGCAAGAATGTTGTCTTGACATCTAACTGCTCAAGTTCTAAATCGAAAAGAGCTACAATGGCAAGCAAAGCTCGAATAGAGCTATGTTTCACCACTGGAGAGAAAACTTTGTTACAGTCAATACCTTTTCTCTGTGTAAAGCTCTTTGGCACAAGCTGCGCCTTAAACATTGCATTCTCAGCTCCAGGAATTATTTCTTTCCTTTTGAAGCCCCATTTACTTACGACAATCTTTTGATTATCTGGCCTCTTAACAAGTTCCCAAGTATGATTTTTGTGAAGTGACTCAATCTCTTTATTCATTGTAGCAATCCATTGATTAGATTCTTGACTAGTGATAGCTACTTAAAATGACTATGGCTCATTGTTGTCATCAGCCATACTGAGTGTATCATATGCGATTCTAAGATTCAATGCCCTTTCATTATTTGACGGGTCTTTCGCCAAAAGGCCTTTTCACTTTGCTTTGCCATCAGCCACAAAATATGGCATTTTTATTGCCACATATGTGGCTAATTCCAATGTCACATAATAATGTCCACGTTGGCAATAAAAAAGACATTACATGGCTCATTTTCTCACTGCTCCCTGATAGTGGACGTAGGTTTATAGCTGAACCACTATAAATTTTTGGTGTTTTTTTTTTTGGTCTGTTTTATTCATTTTTATTTCGTTATCCATTTATTTACTCCACAGAATGCCAATATGGAGAAAATAAATAGGCAATAAAATAAAATGATTTAAAATAGACACAAAAAAAAGACACTAGATATTTATAATGGTTTGGCTAAAAGCCTAGTCAGAGAGCAAGAAGAAAATTTCCACTATGTAAAAAGAAGCTTATGACAAAACCGTTGGCAATTACTGCCCACAACCCAAAGCCCAATTACATTTAAGAAGAGATTTTCCCGAAATCCCCTTGTACCCCAAAATTCCCTACTCTTTGCACTGGAACCCAAAGAGTATAAGCCCAAAGAGTATAACAACCATTTTGGCCTGAGGATTTCTCCCAACTTCTTGGCCTATGTTGGATTGCTTCCCTCAATTTGTCGTGCTCCAACTGCTGAAGCACTTGGCTATTTATAGTTATATTACATCTTTTTTGTTACAATGTTTTTTCTCGCAAAAAAGTTTACATTTTTTTTTGAATTCATGAGCCAAACGACCATTAATTTCTTCTTTCTTAACTTTTTTTTTTTTGGGTGGTGATAATTTCAAGCAGAAGCTGTTGGCGACTCAAACAAGGCAATTGAGCTTGATCGGTCAATGGCTAAGGCGTATCTGCGTAAAGGGTAATGCATGCTTTTCCTGTTAAAGTGTAATTGTTTGGTTGAGATGACTATTCCTATTGAGAGAATAGCTCTTTGTTGGTTAGCCTAGACGATAAATTTACATAACATAATGTTTATTTTGATTTCATAAAGCTTTCATATTGTGCACTCAAGCAAAAATCTTGATGTCTATAGGGAAGCTTGATTTATGAATTTATTTCCTTGGTCTGATACGCCATTGTTGCCTTTTGGTGTCAAATTCTCTGTTTAAGTATCAAGGATTTTTCTCCTTAATGCAGTATTGCTTGCTTGAAACTCGAAGAATATCATACTGCCAAGGTGGGACTTGAAACCGGGGCTTCCTTGGCACAAACCGATTGGAGATTCACCAGGTTGCTCAACGAATGTGATCAGTGTATTGAAGGTATTGTAGCTTGGAATTTTCTTTGGGACATTTAATTCGGTTCAATTTCGGATTCGTTGTATTAGTTATTTGTCTTTACTTGTTAATAACTGGAGGGAGCTGAAAGGTGGTTTTTAGATTCTATGCGCCTTGGGTCGTTTTTAAAAGTATAAAGTCTGAATCCATTCAAGATGGACAACAGTCCTTTCTAGGTTTGTTATGCACTTAAAAGAGTTTGCAACATAAAATATGTTAATTGTAGTGTAACCATAACCATATGCCCATCAAATATGGCATGTGTTCTAAACGCGTTAACAAAATTAACATGTCAAGCGGACTTTTATTTTTCATTTTTTTAAGCTTTGTCATGCTTCTGAGTTGTATGTACCATGGAATTTGAATGTCTTTCTCAGAGGAAAACAAGCTTCTAAATAAGCCTTTGACACCAAATGGGCAAGCAAGTACTACACCTGTGTCTGTTGAAACCTTGGCAGACTTTGAAAAACAATGTAACTTGTCTAATCAGGTTGACAAAAGTTTAAAGCCAAAATACAGGTGATTGCCACTTTCTCTGCTTATCTTGGTTTTGGTCGCTTAGAATTGCCGATGCAAAGTTCAAAGAAAAGCCATTATCTAGGTTGTATTTCATATTAAAAGCCATTATCTAGGTTGTATTTCATATTTACGTGAGCATTGTTTTTCAACTTTGTAACTTCGCAGAATTATTTCGTTAAATACAAGATGATTTAAAAACTAGATAATTGAACAGACATGAATTCTACCAGAAGCCAGATGAAGTGGTGGTGACTATTTTTGCAAAGGGCATACCAGCAAGAAATGTTGTTATTGAGTTTGGTGAACAAATTGTACGTGAATCCTGTAGAAACTGTTCCTTTTTTCCTTGCCTTTTTCCCCCCTGTGAAATGGTGTACTAGCCATTGATCATATGCTTTGCAGTTAAGTGTCAAAATAGAAATACCCGGAGAAGATGTTTATCATTTCCAACCTCGATTGTTTGGGAAGGTATTGCTTGGATATGTATAAGTGCATTGTGTCCTATGTGATGTATCTAAATTTGAATGCAAATACTTGTTAGTGTTCTCATGTATTCCACTTACATTGCCTGTTTATTATATTGTGAGGAAAACAGATAAGCCCAGATAAGTGCAGATATCAGGTACTGTCAACCAAAGTTGAAATCCGTCTCGTGAAGGCTGAAGCCAGTCACTGGACATCACTTGACTACAGCAGAGAGACTATAGTTCCCCTAAGAAGTAATGTCTCATCAGGTTAGCTTCTTATTCATTTCATACATAACTCTACTTCATTAGTTCCATGAAATTTTGGTTGTTATTCTGGAATTCTTAGTATGGTTATGGTCATGCTGTAAGATTACTGAAAGCATTTATTGGGAGTAAAGAATTGACATTATTTATCTTGCGTAGATGCTTTCCATCAGAATAAATAATTTGCTGTTATTTATTGGTTTGCTTGCCTACATAATTAGTATCCGTGTTTATGCAGGCAGATCTCTCAAGCCTGCATACCCTTCTTCAAAGCCAAGATCAAGAGACTGGGATAAGTTGGAAGCCCAAGTGAAGAAAGAGGTTACTAAGCAGCATAACAGTTTTACATTGGAGAATTTTCAGTATACTTAGTTGCTTCATTGCTTAGCATTTCAACAATCATTTCAAGAACCGACCATATGATGGTTGAATTTCAGGAAAAAGAAGAGAAGTTAGATGGTGATGCCGCTCTGAACAAGTTTTTTCGGGAGATATACCAAGATGCTGATGAGGATATGAGGAGAGCAATGGCCAAATCTTTCGTAAGATTTCTTTGTTATTTCCTTATAGTTCTTTTTGTGCATCTGATTGAAGAGGATTGCAATGTTTTCTCAACTCTCCCAACTATCACAGGTTTTTAAAGCTTTACCTTCCTTGTATGGGTTTATTTCTATGCCCTTGGCTGGTTTCAAACTTCTTATTCTCTGTATGATTTCTATCTCTCAAGTAAGGTCGATTCGAATGGTCGTGCTACGATTGCAATTGTGAAAGTCGCAGGACAACAAATTAGGAACAATGGCTAAATTTTGTTCTTATAAAAAAGGTTCATGTGGGTAGACATTAATTATTACTTGGATGGTGACATTTGTAGGTCGAGTCAAATGGGACAGTGTTGTCAACTGATTGGAAAGAAGTGGGTTCAAAGAAAGTTGAAAGCAGCCCTCCTGAAGGCATGGAGTTGAGGAAATGGTAGCTTACCTCTTTGTTTATTGAAGCAATCTGTTCTTCGAATTTCTTGCTGTATCCAATAGTTTTTGCCCCTCTTATTGCCAACATCATATTTCTTTCTTCTCCACACCACAACACCCCCCCACCACCACAACACCCACCACCACAACCCCTTTTTCCGGGGGAGCAATCTGTTCTTTGAATTTCTTGCTGTATCCAATAGTTCTTGCTGCTCTTATTGCCAACATCATTTTTCTTTCTTCTCCGCATAACCACACCACAACCACCACCCACCACCCCCCCCACCCCCCCCCCTCCGGGCGGCGTAGGAATGAGTGATTTAAATTATGTTTTAGTCATGAAATTTTTTTAAAGTTTAATTTTTCTTAGAAGATTAAGTTTATAGAGGTTTCTAAACTTTTGAACTTTGGCACTTGAGTCTCAAACTTGTATTTTCCTGGATTGCGCTGCTTTTCTTTCTTCTTCTTCGTCTTTTTTTTTTTTTTTTTTTTTTGTTGTCAATTTGGCCATTAACTCAACAAGAAGTAAAAGTTTGGGGCCCTATAATAAAGCAACCTGCTATGAAACGGGAAGAGTACTTGTTTGGCGTTCAAATTTTTTTTTCCGAAAGTTTGTTGCATTGTGTTTAGAAGTGAATGAAAAACTCAGTGCTCGAAATCGGAGCATTATCACATGAGTCAGGTACCATTTTATATTTAGTGTTTTAGGTTTATTCAAAAAAACACTATTTTTAGTTTCTAATCTCATCATTAAATGTCCATCTTTAGGTTAGATTTAATATATAAATTTATACTTTTACCTAATCGACTTTTAATTTTGACCTAAAAATTGCTTAAAATATCCTTAAATTGAAAAATAATAAAATTTAAAAACTCAAAAAAACTCATGAGCTATAAGGTTTTGACCTCAAATTGTAGAATATTCTCGAAACGGTTTTTTTGGTGTGTGTGCTTTCCTCTTTTTTTGAAAGTTTGAGGCCTTTTTTTTTCTAATTTTACTTGATAACTTGGTTATTACGAAGTCAAAATTAGTTATTGATGGAGCTAAGTATAAATTTAAGTATAAAATTTAATTAAAAAATATATATTTTATGATATCAAAAACTAAATGTATAGTTTTTGAATAATTTTAACACTGAAGGTATAAAAAAGTAAAGATCTCTTATCGCTTAATATTATTTTAAATGAGATTATCATATTTATTTAATTTATAAATTAAGAAAGAGAATAAGGTGTTTTTGTGAAAAATTTCAACTCTAGATATTTAACCACATATTATAATATTGTTATATGCAAAAGTTTTATATTGAAGCATGTTTTTATTTATACTATGGTATGTGTGTTTACATTGCATCAAATGCATACAGAGGAAAAAACACCAATAAGCAATTTAAATGTCTTTAGGGTGTAAAACATTTTTAGGACAAAAAAATTTAAAGTTAAGGCAAGTATTTTAGGCATTGGTGAAAGCATCCATGATAAATGTTAAACAATGTATACAGAGAAAAAATTTAT
>CAMOHE010047933.1:0-27483 GCA_946598075.1 Artocarpus hirsutus
CCACTGTCAGCATCATCATTAGTGCTGGTGATGCCTGGCAAAGCTACGGGTAAATTTTGTATTTATATATAAATACATTATCCATGGGTAAATACTGTATATCCCGATAGCCAGTGATCCAACAAAGTCGCCGATAAATTTTTTTATATATGTTGTAAATACAATATTTACAAGTAAATGTTGTATTTCACAACCACAGATATCGTCATTGGTGTTAGTGATGTCTGGTGAAGCTATTAGTAAATTTAATATTTACTTAGAAATATAGTATTTGTATGTTAATACATTATTTTTTGTGTCCAATGAGGTTGCCTATAAATTTTGTATTTACATGAAAATATAGTATTTACATGTTAATACAACATTGCCCGACCATGCGGTAATGTCGCTAGTATCGGTGGTAATTGATAAATATAGCATTTTTTGGGCATCAGCCGTAACAACCGCCGTTTCCCTTGTAATTATTAAATTTTAAATATTTAACGGTGTTATGTAATTTCTTATGAAATAATATTACTCACCATTTATTTTGAGAATTATGACAGGTGACATCACGTGGAACTGATGTCTTTGGGATGTTCATGTCATTTATAATGTATGCATGATAAATATTTAATGTATTTTTTGTGTACTATTGAACATTGTACTTCGGCAAGCCGAACTGCCTTTCACAATATGGCAGGCTGATGGGTTTCATTAGTAGGCCAAATCTCACAACTTCGGCAAGCCAATCCTGAGTCGTCAGTAAGCCGAAGGCTGCCGACAAGTAATGAACAGATAATCTCCAAAAATTATAGCATTGATGATTAAAGTAATGGATTATATAATTTTGAATTACTGACATATTTTATCTCTTTCCTTATTTTATGTGGGGAGAATTGTTGACTTTTAATAGTGATTAGAATTCATGATAAGGTTTCCTATTTTGACAAATCAAATAGGGCAAGTGGAGCAAATTTGGGAATCCTATATTATCCTTTATCCTTTTATTTCTTCAACAATTGATTAGTTGACTTATTTGGAATTCTATACATGGTTGGTCAAGGTGTCATCATTGTGTTTCCTGATTATTCTTAGACCTTCTCTTCTATTTTCTTCTCCTCTTACATGAATCTCCCCTCATCCAATTTTGAAAATTTTGCTTCCAAAAGAGAGAAAAAAAACCACACAATCTCATTTAATCTCCTTCAACCCTCACATATCTCTCTCTACTCCTTCAACCTATAGTGTCCATGGTTTCTTCACCTTCTTCTTCTCCATATTTGCTACAAGGCATGGAGAATATTAAGGTATCTCAAAGTTTTCTTTTAGCCAAATCCAAGGGGGAATAGAGAAACACCATCTTAAAGTAAGTTTCCATTCTAGACCTAACTTGTACTTTATGATTTGTGAGCTTCTAACTTCCATAATTTTGTCTATAAATGTCCAATTTCTATGAAATTTTAATATGATGTTTGTGTATATGTTAGGTAATGTTCCTCAAAGTTTCATGTCATTTGGAATTCTCTATGCTATGATATTGAATTTTTATTCTCTACCACTCATGGACAAATTATTGTTGATTGGTTAAGCTTTACAAAAATGTTGTCTATGTTTAAGGGGCAAACGAATTGTGATTTATATGAAATTTTCCAAAAATATTCATTTATATGTTAGGTTATGATCTAGAATGTTTCATGGTGTTTTGATGGATAATTTATACGTTGTCGAACTTTCTTTAAGATAGGTCCTTAACGTTGTCAAACTTGTAAATTCTAGACTTCTTGATTATATGACCCTTTTTTATGCCTAAACGAATTTATTTGGTAATGAAACTTTTTGTAGCAATGTATTTATATGTTTATAGATAGAAATTTTAGGGTCAAAGTAATTTTATTGTTATTTTCTAGGAATGTTGATTGATGGGTGTTCACTACTTTATGTATTTAAAGTTAATTTTACCCCTAAGTTCAAATGTATGTTTTGAATTACTCCAAATTTATTTGAAGCTAAATTTTTGATATGTTATAGTTTTATGTGTCTATTATATATAATATTTTTATTAAATTATTTTATTTTATAGATAAATTATTACATACATTTTAGTTAAGGTTGCTTACTATTTTGTCTATGCTGGCAAATTTTATGTTATGAAATATGTGACTTGTTTTAATTATCAAATGAAATTTTTATGGCTAAAGAAAAATTATTGTAATTTATATATATGTTAACTTTGTCCTTGCAAAGTTTTATGCTTTAATTGTATGTGAATTGTGAATTATTGAGTTGTGAATTCTTAATGGTTAGGCAGGTTTTACTATTGCAGTTTTGCTTGAATGTTTTAAAAGTTGGTAAAATGTATGTCTAATTAGTATTTTTAGAGTGGAAAAGTATGAATGATGTAATATGGTATGGGATGATTTCCTGAAGATGAATATTAATTTTATTTGTATATGAATGAATGACATGAACACTCCAGGAGGTAAGCACTTTGAGACCACGACAACATCATACAAATTATAGTTTACTAAACAAGCTAGTCAAGTAAGTACATTCTCATCTGCAACATGATGAAGTTTATGAAAAGTTTGAAAATTATGTTTATGATAATTTCTATGATGATTTTATATAATGTTTTATAATGAAAGGTTTTGATGTTACAAGAAGATTTAATGCATGTTTTGATGATGAGATATGTCAAAATTTAAAAGTATATATGTATATGTGTATCACCTAATTAAGTGTCACACACCCAATGTTATGTTTATGATGTTATCCAAAGTTGGACTTATCATGTTTGGTTTGGGATTAGCTATCTCTCTCCTTGCATGTCGGCGCACCTATAATGATGATAATGGTACAACACTTGGGCCCCTAAAGATAAATGAATGACCTTTTAGTATGGAAGTTTTAATGAAAGATGTGTTATATATGAACTTGTGCCAAGTGCACTACTATGATGATAATGATTACGAATATGATGTTACATTATGATTTCATGAAATGTTTTATGTTATGAGATAGACAAATGTACTTACTAAGACTTTGCTTACATAGTTTTACATCATGTTGCAGATAAAAGTAAAAGATTTATGGAATAGGTGGAGCACAAGGACGGGCGTGTGAGCTATGGATTGGAAAACAAAAGAACACCACGAAAAGAATTTATTTCTTGAATAATGGTTTTATTATTGTTTGTTAATTTTTTGCACTATGATGTATTTAAAATTGTTTTTAATTTACTTTTGTTTTAGCAGCAAATCGATTTGCCAATCATTATTGGGCAGACTGCTAGTGTTACTATAGGCTTGTCAATTACCCTATATCAGCCTACCGATTTGGATGTTTTAAAACTCTGACTTTGTAGAGCCTCTAACGGCCTGCCGATAGTTGAAGTTCAGACTACCGATCATGTTCAGCCTGCTAGTATCTGAAGTTTGACCTACCAAACTAACAAAACGGATTTGAATGACTGTTTAATATTTATTTTAAATTATGGTTTCATTATTTTGGTATTGATAAACTATTTAAATATATATAAGAAGTTTTAAAAATAATTGTAAAAAAATTGTATGCATGGATCCTGGGATATGTTTATTAAAATATACTTTGTTTGAATACTTTATCTTAAAATAATGATAACAAAAGTAAAAGTAACAACATCTGTGACGTCTGTAAAGGGGTATTATAGGCTTTGGTAGCAGAGAAAATTTTCGTTTCCAATTCACATCATTACATGTCAGTTCAAGTCCTTCAAGTAAGTATGTTTTAAGCTAAAAAATATGGATGTAAGCTTAATGATAAGTATAAGATTTGGTCGTATAATGATAAATGCCATAGTGCATAAGTTAGTAGTGAAATCCTATATCATCTCTAAATTGGAAGTTTATCCTTAAGCTCATAATTCTTTTAGGAAGTCAAAGATGTAACGCTGTAGAAGGATTCAAACTCGTGCTCAAACCATTGCTGTTAATGACAATTTGGCCGATGCAAGATTGATGACGATGATTGCTGATCTAAAAAGGCAACCTCAAGATCAAAAAAGAGAGATCGAAGAGCTTAAAGCTAATAGTCAAGGAGGTGAAAGACAAGGTGAAAACATGCGACCTCCTCCTCAGCCTTAGAGAGAGGAAGCACCAGCTCTTGCACCAAAAGCAAGACCTGTCTATCAGGAACCACTATTGGTTAGATCGAAGCATGTCAAGCCAATAGACTTCAAAGGTTCTATGGATCCCTTGGTCACTCAAGCATGGTTAAAGACGATCGAGGCCACTCTAAAGCTCATAGGTTTCACTAAAAGTAAGAAGGTCCTTTGTGCCTCGTAGTGCCTAAGCATGGAAGCCAGAATCTAGTGGGATGGACCGAACAAAGCAAGAATATAGACGAGATGACATGGGCAAATTTTGTTCATGAATTCAACACAAAGTTCTTCCATATGAACATCACTCAGAAACATTATGATGAATTCAAGAACTTGCACCAAGGAGATATTTTAGTTATCGATGTAGTTGCTAAATTTGACTAGTTCGCATGTCTTTGCCAAGGAATGGTTAGTGATGATGGTGAAAGGGTCAAAAGGTTAATCAGAGTTCTTCAACCAAAAATTACAACAATTGTTGATGGGGCGAGTCTACCTAGAAACCAGGAACAGGTTGTTTTTAGGGCACAACAAGCTAAATTCCACTTGTCAAAGTTAAGAAGAAACAAGTCTCAATCAAGTCAACGGCAAATAACGCAAACACTTAGAACCGGCCCTAAAAGAAAAGCAACAACAACAACAACAACCAGAACTGGAAGAACAACAAGAGAAAGGGCAACTTCCAAAACTAGCAAACTCAAAAACATGGTGGTGGATAAGATAGCAACAATAACAGGCAGATACAACCATGTGCAAAATGTGGAAATAAACATCTAGGTGAATGCCATCTGGGAACAAACCAATGTTTTATCTATGGATGCAAGGACCACTTTGCCAAGAACTACGCCAACCAGTCAAATGTTCAAGCTCAGCAGAGAGCTCCTCATGCTTAACTCTATTAGATGCAAGGCACCTTAGAAGGATCGCTAATAAACCAAGGAAGACTTGAAGTCCCACCTACCAATGCCTGCATTTACACAATGACGAAAGAACAAATGGCTGCTAAATCCTATAATGTTGTCACAATTCAAATTTCAAGCCTTTATTTTAATGTACATGCTCTATTTGATAGGGTGCCATGCATTCATTTGTATCATCATCTTTTGCTAAGAAGTTAAGAGTACATCTAGAGCCTGCGAGATAGGGGTTCACTACAATACTACCCTCAGGGGAAGTGATTATGTCTATGCATTATTTGCGTATAGTTCCTTTGTAGATTTCCAAAAGAGAACTCTTTGTCGATATTATTGTAATTAACATGTATGACTATGATATGATTCTTGGGATAATTTTCTTGAGTAAGTATAATTCTTATATCAAGTGCCGAAAATGAAAGGTGATTTTCCATTCGGAAGGTGAACAAAGATTTGTGTTCGTGGGTGAGTCAAGAAAGAAACAAAACATGTTTCTGTCAGCCGTGAAGGTAAGGAAGTTGTTAGCAAGTGGCTGCATGGGTTATTTGGCAAACATTGTGGATAAAAGTCAAGAAGACGAGGCAAAGATTGAAGATGTTGTAGTGGTTTGAGAATTTTTGGAGGTATTATCAGATGATCTATCAAGCTTACCCCTGAATAAAGAGATCGAATTTGAGATCGAGCTCACTCCAGGCACCAATTCGATTTCCAAGGCACCACATATAATGGCTTCAATGGAATGGAAAAAGTTACACTCTCAATTAAAGGAACTTCTTTTTAAAGATTTCATCTAACCTAGTCACTCACCATGGGGAGCACCAGTTTTGTTTGTCAAGAAGAATGATGGTTTCATGAGACTCTACATCAGCTATCGAGAGCTATACAAAGTGATGATCAAGAACAAGTACTCGTTGCCTAGAATTGATGATTTGTTTGATCAGCTTAAAGGTGTGTCTATGTTCTCAAAGATTGATCTATAGTCGAGATATCATCGGCTGAAGATAAAAGAAGGAGACATTCCTAAGATAGCTTTTTGATCAAAGCATGGTCACTATGAATTTGTGGTTATGCCTTTCAGTTTAACGAATACACCTATAGCTTTTATGGACCTGATGATTAGGTGTTCAAGGAATATCTTGATAAATTTGTCATAGTGTTTATCGATGATATTTTGATGTATTTGAAGAGTCGAGAAGAGCATGCTGAGCACTTGAGGATCATATTAGAGACCCTAAAGAAACATAAGTTGTATGCAAAGTTCTCCAAATATAAGTTTTGGCTCAACACTGTATCTTTCTTGGGTCATGTTATGTCAAAGGATGGAATAATGGTGGATCCTGCTAAAGTTGAAGCTGTTCTTAACTAGAAACAATCAAAGAATGCAAGTGAGATAAGGACCTTCTTGGGACTAGCTGGTTATTATCGAAAGTTTGTGGAAGATTTCTCCAAGATAGCGACACCTCTCACGAACTTAACTCACAAAGGAAAGAAGTTTGAATGGACAAATACATGCAAGAAGAGTTTTCAAAAATTGAAGAAAAGGTTAACTATAGGCCTAGTTTTGGCTATTCCTGAAGGGAATGATGGATTCGTAATTTATAGTGACGTTTCTAAGATGGGCCTTGGTGCAATATTGATGTAAAATGATAGAGTAATTGCCTATGCATCAAGACAGCTGAAAAGACTATGTGAAGAATTATCCTACTCATGACCTTGAGTTGACAGCCATGGTTTTTATGCTAAAGTTTTGGAGACACTACTTGTATAGAGTTCAATCTAAGATCTTCACTAATCATCAAAGTTTGAAGTACTTTTTCACTCAGAAGGATCTGAACATGAGGCAGCAAAGATGGTTAGAGCTAGTGAAGGATTATGATTGTGAAATCCTTTATCATCTAGGAAAGGCTAATTGGGTGGTTGATGCTCTGAGTAGGAAGATTGTTGCAATGTTGATGTCATTACAAGCGATGTCTTAGCCTTTAAGGAAAGAAATTCTAGACTTTGGTTTTGAACTGATATCAAGACAGCTTTTAACACTAACTCTTACTCCATGATTGTCTGATAAGATTCGAAGTAAATAAGACGAAGATGTAAGCCTTGCAAGGATCAAGCAGGAAATCAATGAAGGAAAATGTGAAGAGTTTCGTGTTGCTGGTGATGGAACCTTATATCTAAAGAGCTAGTTATGTGTTTCCAACATTGCCAACCTAAAGGAAAGGATATTAGCAAAAATTCATGACACTCCTTACTCAATTCTTCCAAGTGCAACAAAGATGTACAATGATCTAAAGGATGGCTTTTGGTAGTTTGGAATGAAGCATGATGTTGTTAATTATGTAAAGAAATGTTTGACATATCAGCAAGTGAAAACTAAACACTAAAGACCTGGTGGCGATTTGTAGTCAATTTAGATACTGGAATGGAAATGGAAAGAAATTGCAATGGATTTCATTACCTATTTGCCTAGGACTATGAATGGATTTGATGCCATTTGGCTTGTTATCGACCGACTAACAAAGACGGCACATTTTATTCCCATTAAATTCACTTACTCTATGGAGTGGTTAGCAGAACTTTATGTCAACGAAATAGTGCAACTTCATGGAATTCCTAAGCCTATCATCTCTGATTGCGACGGTAGGTTCACGTCTAAATTTTGGAAAAGTGTACAGATCGTGATGGGAATTAAGTTGCACTTCAGCACAGCTTTTCATCCTCAGACTGATGGCTAAACAAAGAGGGCAAATTTGATTTTAGAAGATATGCTTCAGGCTTGTACCCTAGATTACAAGACTAGCTGGTATAAAATGTTGCCATTAGCATAATTCACTTATAACAACAACTATCAAGCAACGATTGGAATGACACCTTATGAGTCTCTACATGGGCAAAAATGTAGGTCGCCTATATGTTGGCATGAAGCTGGTGGAAAGAAAATGATGGAAAGCGAGGATCATGGAAACATTGATTTTGTCAATGAGAGTTCTGAGATGATAAAGTTGATATGAAAGAGAATAGAGACCGCACAAAGCCGATAGAAGTGCTATGCTGACAGAAGAATAAGACCCTTGGAATTTGCTGTAAGCGATTTTGTATTCTTAAAAGTTGCACCAATGAAGGGAGCTATGAGGTTTGAAAAGAAAGACAAATAGAACCTAAGGTTTGTTGGACCTTATGAAATCGTGAAGCGGATAGGCAAAGTAGCTTATCAATTGAGTTTGCCCTTGGAGATGTCATCTATTCACAATGTGTTCCATGTTTCAGTGCCCAAAAAACATGTCCTAAATCCTAAGCACATGATCAAGCCAGATGTGATTGAAATACGAGAAGAGCTCAGTTATGAAGAAAACCTAGTGGAGATTTTAGATCGAAAAACTAAAATCTTGAGAAATAAAGAAATTCCTTTGGTTAAGGTTTTATGGCGAAATCACCAAGTGGAAGAAGCTAAATGGGAACATGAGGATGATATGAGAGCCAAATATCCAGAATTATTTTGAGTTTCAAGGATGAAACTCTTATACGGTAGGGAGAATTGTAACACCCGCAGTTTCCCTTGTAATGATTAATGTTAGATATTTAACGGTGTTATGTAATTTCTTATGAAATAATATTACCGACCATTTATTTTGAGAATTATGACTAGTGACGGTCACATAGAATTGATGTGCTTAGGATGTTCATGTCATTTATAATGTATGCATGGTAAATATTTAATGTTTTGTTTATGTACTATTGAACATTGTACTTTGGCAAGCCGAACTTTCCTAGTTTGGCTGGCCAAATTGTCTGTCTCAATATGGTAGGCCAATGGGTTTCATCAGCAGGCTAAATCTCATACTTCAGCAAGCCGATCCTAAATCATTGGTAGGCCGAAAGCTGTTGATGAGTAGTCAATAGATAATCTCTAAAAATTGTAGCATTGATGATTAAAGTAATGGATTGTATAATTTTGAATTATTGACATATTTTATTCCTTTCCTTATTTTACGTGGGAGGAATAGTTGACTTTTAATGGTATTTGGAATTCATGATAAGGTTTCCTATTTTGACAAATAAAATTAGGCAAGTGGAGCAAATTTGGGAATCCTAAATTATCTTTTATCCTCTTATTTCTTCAACAATTGATTAGTTGACTGATTTGGAATTCTATACATGGTTGGTCAAGATGTCATCATTGTATTTCCTAATTATTCTTAGACCTTCTCTTCTATTTTCTTCTCCTCTCACACAAATTTCCCCTCATCCAATTCAAAAAGTTCTGCTTCCAAAAGAGAAGAAAAAAAAAACCACACAATCTCATTCAAACTCCTCCAACCCTCATATATCTCTCTCTGCTCCTTCAACCTATAGTGACCACAATTTCTACAAGGTGTGGAGAATATCAAGGAATCTCAAAGTTTTCTTTTAGCCAAATCTAAGGGGAAATAGAGAAACACCATCTTAAAGTAAGTTTCCATTCTAGACCTAACCTGCACTTATAGGAATCGTGAGTTTTCGACTTCCATAATTTTCTCTAAAAATGTCAAATTTCAATGAAATTTTAGTATAATGTTTATGTATATGTTAGGTAATGTTCCTCAAAGTTTCATGCAATTTGGAATTTTCTATGCTATGATATTAAATTTTCATTCTCTGCCACTCATGGACAAATTATTATTGATTGGTTAAGCTTTACCAAAATACAGTCTATGTTCAAGGGGCAAACAAATTATGATTTGCATGAAATTTTGGAAAAATATTCATTTATATGTTACTTTATGATTTGGAAAGTTTCATAGTGTTTTGATGGATAACTTATGAGTTATTGAACTTTATTTAAGATATGTCCGTAACTATATCAGACTTGTAAATTCTAGACTTCTTGCTTTTGTGACTTTTTATTATGGCTAAATGAATTTATTTGACAACGAAACTTTTTCTAATATTGCATTTATATGTTTATAGATTGTCATAAAAATTTTAGGGTTAAAGTAATTTTATTTTTATTGTTTTAGGAATGTTAATTGACGAGTGTTCACTGCCATATGTATTTAAAGTTAATTTTACCCTTGAGTTCAAATGCATGTTTTGAATTGTTACGAATTTATTTGAAGCTAAATTTTGGATATGTTATAGTTTTATGTGTCTATTATATTTGTTATTTGTATTAAATTATTTTATGGCATAGATAATTTATTGCATAGATTTTAGTTAGGGTTGCTTACTGTTCTGTCTATGCTGGCAAATTTTATGTTATGAAATATGCGACTTGTTTTAATTAACAAATAAAATTTTTATGGCTAAAGAAAAATTAAGATAATTTATATACATGTTAACTTTGTCCCTGCAAAGTTTCATGCTTTAATTGTATGTGAATTATGAATTATTGAGTTGTGAATTCTTAATGGTCAAGCAGGTTTTACTATTGCAGTTGGCTTGAATGTTTTAAAAGTTGGTAAAATGTATGTCTAATTAGTATTTTTAGAGTAGAAAAGTATAACTAATGTAATATGGTATGGGATGATTTCCTAAAGATGAATATTAATTTTATTTGTATATGAATGAATAACATGAACACTCTAAGAGGTGAGCATATCGAGACAGTGGCAACATCTTCTAAATTATAGTTTAGTAAGTAAGCTAGTCATGTAAGTATATTCTCACCTGCAACATGATGAAGTTTATGAAAAGTTTGAAAATTATGTTTATGATGATTTCTATGATAGATTCATATAATGTTTAATCATGAAAGGTTTTGATGTTACAAGAAGATTTAATGCTTGTTTTGATGATGAGGTATGTGAAAATTTAAAAGTATATATGTATATATGTATCACCTAATTAAGTGTTACACACCTAATGTTATGTTTATGATGTTGTCCAAAAGTTAGACTTATCATGTTTGGTTTGGGATTAGCTAACCCTCTCTTCTCATGACGACGCGCCTATGATAATGTAATGGTGCAACACTTGGGCCTCTAAAGATAAAATGAATGAAGTTTTAATGAAAGATATGTCATATATGAACTTGTGCCAAGTGCACTACTGTGATTATGATGATTATGAATATGATGTTACATTATGATTTCATGAAATGTTTTATGTTGTGAGATTGAAAAGTGTATTTACTAAGCCTTTGCTTACATAGTTTTACATCATGTTGTAAACAAAGGTAAAAGAGTTATGGAATAGGTGAAAGACAACAACGGGTGTGTGAGCTAGAAATGATGGATTGGAAAACGGAAGAACACCACAAAAAGAATTTATTTCTTGAATAATGGTTTTATTATCGTTTGTTAATTTTCCGCACTATGATGTTTTTAAAATTGTTCTTAATTTACTTTTATTTTAGCAGCAAATTGGTCTACCGACCACTGATGTTATTATCAGCCTGCGAATTATCCTATATCGGCTTGTCGATTTAGATGTTGTAAAACTTTGATTTTGTAGAGCCTCTGATGGCCTATCGATGGTTGAAATTTGAATTACTGGTCATTTTCGTCCTACTGGTGTCTGAGTTTCGGCCCACTGAACTAGCAAAATGGATTTGAATGACTGTTTAATATTTATTTTAAATTATGGTTTCATTATTTTGGTATTGATAGACTATTTAAATATATTTAACTAGTTTTAAAAATGATTGTGAAAAAAATTGTATGCATAGATTCTGGGATATGCTTATTAAAGTATACTTTATTTGAATAGTTTATATTAAAATAATATTAACAAAGGTAAAAATAATGACATTTATGACATCCGTAAGAGGGCGTTACACAAGCAAGGGAGGAAGGTGAAAAATGCAGAGGAGAAAGATGTAAGGATTTTTTGTTCTCAATTTCTCATGAGATATATTTCAATTTCTCATGATATGCTATTTATTATACATTTTAAAAACATATGATATTATTTACCAATTTTTAGCCTAAATATATTATTTGGCTTTTTCTCCCTTAAAGAAATAGTTAGTCCATACAATTTTCAATTCCTTTTCTCTCAATTTTTCTTTATTAGACAAATAATTATTTACTTTTACTTAAAAGTTCTGCTCCATTATCTGCTCCCATTGTTTTATTTAACAAGTAAATCTCAGTATGTTAACTACATATTAACAATCAATTAAAACATCTATTGCTAAATTTTATAAGTAAAGACATCCATTACGAAATAAACTAATAAGAAATAATACCATAGTAGTCAAAACTTTAATGCCGGATTTGAGCTTATAAAATATTAAATTGGTAAACATAAAATATAAATAGTAATAAATAAATAAAACAAAATGGGTTAAGAAAGACAAAGAAAAAAAGCTTGAGAGAGTGGACCTTGTCCGTTACGTTTTAGACTATGTCCAATGCAAGTATTAATATGAATACTGTATTTGTTGTTAAAATGTGTGAAAACAATATATTTGTTATAAAATAAAGCAAAGTATAACAAAGACTAAAGAGAACAATAGAGAAAGACAAGAGAAAATTGGAGATAAAACAAATTTTTATACTTTCACTTGTGAAGAATGAATCCATACAAGCTTAGTATAACTTCTATGTATAGGCCAAGTCATCATTCTAGAGGTAATGGTAATAGACATAACTTACATATGTTTCATATACAATTAAGGGAGACATAATGCACAATATTAAGAGGGATTTAATGAGGTGATAATGTGGTCTAAATGTGAATTATAAATTTGCAATAAAATGTTTGCTTGTAACTCATGGAATACGAAGAGGTGGCATCCACACATACTTGATTCGCAACACTCCCCCTTGGATGTCCACCATATAAAGAATATGCCTCATTAAAAACCTTACCAAGAAAAAACCTAATGGGAAAAAATCTTAGTGAAGGAAAAAAGAGTACATAATTCTTGTATGTTCTGCATTTAAGATTGCCTCATTAAAAACCTTGCTAGGAAAACCCAATGGGACAAAAACCTAGGCTAAGGGAAAAAGAGTACAATATGTAGTGTCTCCCCCTCATGTCAACATGTCTTTTTCAAAGATCTCTAAGTCAACACATGCCAATTTTGTGCACCAACTTCTCAAATGTTGTTGTAGGAAGTGCCTTTGCAAACAAATCTGCCAAGTTGGCACTAGAGCGAATTTGATATACGTCGACTTCTCCTTTCTTTTGAACCTCATGCGTGAAAAAGAATTTTGGTAAAATGTGTTTTATTCTGTCTCTTTTTATGTAACCCTCTTTAAGTTGAGCAATACAGGCTGCATTATCTTCATACAACACAGTTGGGCTTTCTTTGTTGAATGAAAGATTACATGTTTCTCTTATATGTCGCACCAGGGATCTTAACCATGCACATTCTCGACTTGCCTCGTGAATTGCCAATATCTCAGCATGATTCGAAGATGTGGCAGTTAGGGCTTGTTTTGTCGAACACCACGATATAGCTATACCATCATATGTAACAAATAACCTGCTTGTGATCATGCTTTACGTGGATCAAACAAATATCCTGCATCCACGTATCTAATCAATTCCAACTTGGAATCTTGTGCATAATGCAGACCCATATCTGTTGTACCATGAAGATAACGAAGTATTTGTTTGACACCATTCTAATGTCTTAGAGTTGGTGAAGAACTATATCTCGCTAGTAAGCTAACAGAGAATGATATGTTAGGTCTTTTGCAGTTAGCAAGATACATTAGTGCACCAATAGCACTAAGATATGGTACTTTTAGACCTAGAATTTCTTCATCATCATCTCAAAGATGAAAAGGATCCTTTTTCACATCAAGGGATCATACAACCATGGAAGAACTCATTGGATGGGATTTATCCATATTAAAATGCTTTAATACCTTTTCAATATATGTTGACAGATGAATAAAAATCCCTTTCGATAAATGCTCAATCTGCAAGCCGAGACAGAATTTTGTTTTTCCTAAGTCCTTCATTTCAAATTCATTTTTCAAATATGTTATTATATCTGTAAGCTCTTCATGAGTCCCAATGATATTCAGATCGTTAACATAAACTACAATAATAGCAAATCCAAACTTAAACCTTTTAATAAAAACACATGGGCAAATTGGATTGTTAATATATCCTTCTTTCAAAAGATATTCATTGAGACGATTATACCACATACGTCCAGATTGCTTTAATCCATACATAGATCTTTGTAATTTAATTGAATACATTTCCCAGGGTTTTGAATTGCATGTTTCAGGCATTTTTAAGCCTTTAGGGACTTTCATATAAATGTCACTATCAAGTGACCCATACAGATAGGCCGTTACAACATCCATTAGACGCATGTGAAGTCCTTTTGAAACTGCCAGGCTAATCAAAAATCTAAATGTAATTGCATCCACCACTAGTGAATATGTCTCCTCATAATCAATACCAGGTCTTTGTGAAAAGCCTTGTGCGACAAGTCGTGCTTTATATCTGACAACTTCATTTTTTTCATTATGCTTTCGCACAAATACCCACTTGTAGCCTACAGGTTTTACACCTTCAGTGTTTGGACAACAGGCCCAAAAACTTGACGTTTTTCAAGTGAATTTAATTCTACCTGGATTGCGTCTTTCCATTTTGGCCAATCATTTCTACGCTGACATTCTTCAATGGACTTTGGTTCAAGATCCTCGTTTTCTTCTGTAATATCAAGAGCTATTGCATATGCAAATATGTTGTCGACAACAATTTCCTTTCGGTTCCATCTCTTTCCTGAAGTGACATAGCTTATTGAGATCTCTTCATTAACATCTTTTTCAAATACTTGAACCTGTTTTGGGGTTAATTCTTCAGCTATGTCAACTGTTTTTGTACTAGGCTCTTCAAGAACATTAATAACATTGGAAATGCCAACTTGCTTATTATTTAGCTCCTTTTTCTTTCTTGGATTTTTATCCTTAGAACCGATGGGTCTACCACGCTTCTGGCGTGCCTTAGATTCATTTGCTACCATATTAATATTTTTTTGGTAGGAAGATCAATTCGAATAGGAGCATTTTCAGCTGGTATATGTGATTTTGTCACTTTCTTGACATCGGTAAATGCATCTGGTAACTGATTTGCGACCTTTTGCAAATGGATAATTTTTTGAACTTCTAAGTCACATTGATTTGTACAAGGATCAAAGTGAGATAATGATAATGCATTCCATGAAATTTCTTGTTTTTTCAGCTGTTGTTTATCTCCCCCTAATGCTGGGAAAACTGTCTCATCAAATTGACAATCGGCAAACCGTGCCGTAAAAAGGTCACCCGTCAAGGGTTTGAGATATTTGATTATTGACGGGGATTCAAATCCAACATAAATTCCTAGTCTCCTTTGAGGACCCATCTTAGTGTGCTGTGGTGAAGCAATTGGGACATATACTGCGCAACCAAAAATTCTCAGATGGGAAATATCAGGCTCTTTACCAGAAACAAGCTGTAATGGGGAGTATTTATGATATGCAGTAGGCCTTATGCGAATAAGTGCTGCAGCATATAATATAGCATGTCCCCAAGCAGAGCTAGGCAATTTTGTTCTCATAAGTAAAGGTCTAGCAATTAATTTCAACCTTTTAATAAAAGATTCTGCTAATCCATTTTGAGTGTGCACATGAGCAACAGGATGCTCAACAGTAATCCCAATTGACATGTAGTAATCATTAAAGGCTTAGGATGTAAATTCTCCTGCATTATCTAGACGAATTTTCTTGATTGTATAATCTAGGAATTGTGCTCGTAATCAGATTATTTGAGCAAGGAGTCTTGCAAATGCAACATTGCAAGTAGATAATAAACAAACATGTGACCAACGTGTTGATGCATCTATTAGCACCATAAAATACTGAAATGGTCCACATGATGGAATAATAGGCCCACATATGTCTCCTTGAATTCGTTCTAAAAATGTAGGAGATTCAAGTGTAACTTTCATTGGGGATGGCCTTATAATCAGTTTTCCTTGAAAACAAGTAGCACATGAAAAATCTTTGGACAAAAGAATCTTTTGGTTCTTTAAAGGATGTCCATTTGAATTTTCTATAATCCTTCGCATCATTATTGAACCTGGATGACCTAAACGGTTGTGCCAAACAATAAAATTCCTTGAATCTTTAGATTCTTCGTTCATAACCACATAGGATTCAATTGGATTTATAAATGTATAATACAACCTAGAAGAGTATGCTGGTAGCTTTTCCAATATTTGTTTCTTTCCTAAGACATTAGATGTAATATAAGATATTCAACGTCTCTTTCATTTGTTGTCTCAATATGATAACCATTACGACGTATATCTTTAAAACTTAGTAGATTTCTTTTTGATCTACTAGAATACATAGCATTGTTAATTATAAACTTTGTGCCACCAGGTAATAATATATTAGCACTACTAAAGCCCTTAATGAGATTTGTAACACCAGATATTGTACTAACATTAGCTTCAGCTAATATAAGATTGGAAAAATATTTTTTATCTTTGAGAATAGTGTGTGTTGTTCCACTGTCCGCTAGGCAAAAGGCTTCATCATCAACTTTAATACCAGTGGAATGATTTTTGAAATCCATTCATGAAAAATAAAACAAAGAGATAAGAAAATAATATACTAAACACAATCTTTTTTTTTTATAAGAAAACATATAGAGATTACAAAACATAATAAAATCACATCGAAATTACAACCAAACTAAAATCAAAAAAAAACATCAAAACATACTAAAAATTATGGTCACACCAAAAAAACAAACGGGATAGACTAGTGGAAGAACATCTTTTCAAGCCATATTGATGTTTTCCTCGCTAATTAAATTCTCAAAATTTCCATCATGATTCTCAAAGAAATCTGCAACGTCCAAGTGTGTAAAATCTGTGGGATCATGGCGTTCAATAAAGTTTGTCTCAACAAAGTTTGCCTCTGCACCTTTTTCTTTTTCCTTCAAGGAAGCTTGGTAAAGATCAACAAAATGTTTAGATGTCTGACATGTACGTCTCCAATGCCCCTTCATGCCACATCTATGGCAAGTATCTTCATTGTTCTTAGGGGCTTGATTTTGAAAACCCTTTTCTTCTTGTTTCTCCTCATTCTTGTCCCATTTTTGATAGTGAGATGCAACTTTCTTGAAATTTGAGGAGTTTTGGTTATAATAACCACGACCACGACTACGATCACGACCACGACCTCAACTGCGACCGCGACTATAACCATGTCCACGTCCATGTCCACGTCCACCATGCCGACCATGCCCAAAATCTTCAACATATGTCGTATTCGCTTTAGGGAATGGCATTGATCCAGTTGGGCCAGATTGATGATTTTTCATTAATAGTTCATTATTTTGTTCAGCAACGAGGAGACATGATATTAATTCAGAATATTTCTTAAAGCCTCACTCTCGATATTGCTGTTGCAAAAGCACATTAGTGGCATGAAAAGTAGAATATGTTTTTTCTAACATGTCTTCATCAGTAATACTTTCTCCGCATAATTTTAATTGAGAAGTAATTTTAAACATTGCTGAATTATACTCGCTCACAGTTTTAAAATCTTGCAGTCGTAGGTGCCTCTAATTATAGAGAGCTTTAGGAAGAATTATAGTCTTTTGGTGGTCATACCTTTCCTTTAAATTATTCCAAAAGACATATGGATCTTTTATTGTCAAATATTTAGTTTTCAATCCTTCATGGAGATGATGACGAAGGAATATCATTGCCTTTGTGCGATCCTGTGAGGATGCGTCATTTCCTTCTTTTATTGTATTACCAAGATTTATAGCATCAAGGTGGATCTCAGTATTAAGAGTCCATGCATAGTATTTATTGCTAGAAATATCAAGAGCAACGAACTCTATCTTTGCAAGATTCGACATTGTGCAAACTAGTATATGATAAAATAAAGTCAATAAGAATTACAATAATTTATTATTAATTGATTAACAAAAGGACCAAAAAAAATTAACAATATGAGAATACCAAATATCATGCACTTGCATAGAAAATAAAAAAATATTACAATAAAATTGCCATTGAAAATCATGTCATTAAAACTATTGAAAAAAAAATAGCATATTAATGATAAAAGAAAACTTACACGATAAACTCTTTTTTTTAATTATATAGTTATTGATGATAAAAGAAATAATTTGTTAATGTCATAAAATAGAATTAATAATATAACAATTAATTATAACAAAATATGGATTATACAACTACTATCCTGAAAGCAAATGTAATACATCAAATAGTTAACACTACACACATGTATAACATTTCAACAACGTGATGGGTGGTAAAATTGCTAGGATTAATTTTACATGAGAAAAAAAAATGAATGAAATGATCAAAGCCAATAGAAATACCAATCTCAAAGAAGGAGTGTGCAATTGATATAAAGCTATATTTGATAATAAATAAAGTAGACATATCCTTAGAATTATAAGGGAGAATTGATATACTACAGAAACATTAGTAAAGATATATGCACAATATACCTTTCAAAACGAGAAGCGATTGAATCAAAAAGCAATCAACACTTGTAAAAGCTCACAGACTAGAAACTCGTGCTGATAACGTGTTATAAAGTAAAGCAAAGTATAACAAAGACTAAAGAGAACAATAGAGAAAGACAAGAGAAAATTGGAGACAAAACAAATTTTTATACTTTCACTTGTGAAGAATGAATCCATTCAAGCTTAGTACAACTTCTATTTATAGGCCAAGACATTATACTAGAGGTAATGTTAATAGACATAACTTACATATGGTTCATATATAATTAAAGGAGACATAATGTATAATATTAAGAGGGATTTAATGGGGTGATAATGTTGTAACGCCCATCATTTTCTTCTATGGACACTTCTGTTAATTTAACGTTAGAATGTGATACTTTAGTGCTATAATTATTTATGTTAAGTAAATTAACTTTTTATTAAGGAATGTCGCAGGTGACAGCCTCGTGGAATCGATGTACTCGGGATGTTCATGTCAAGAGTGATAATAAGCTTAAAGTATTTATTTATTTTTTTATAGGTTTCAACTTGCTCTAAATTTATAACCTTTATAATGCTTTAGGGTTATGTATGCCTACAGTTATATTCTTGATGATAACATGAATTTTATTGCATATTTTTTTATTTTATTAATGATGCTATGATAATTACATATGTAGTATTTTTATTATAATGACATTACAAAAATTGATTATATAAAATGTCTAAGAGAATAATGTGATAATTAATATTTTGGGGTTATGGAAATAAATATTATTGTTGTATACAAGTAATTATGTATTATAATAATTTTATATTGTATAATAATAAAATATATTTATATTACATTATTATATTATATTCTATTATACTATATGTTATATATATGATATATATTTATATTATATTATATTATATATACTAATATAACTTATGTTAAGTAAGAAATGGCATATTGCCGTGTAAGTAGGAAAAAAAAAAGAAAAGGAAAAAAAAAGAAATTGAATTAGATTAGGATTAGGGTTTTCTATACTTATCTAATTTATTCTCTCTCATAAATCTATAAATATACCTCTAAGCCACCAAATTCTTCATTCTCTAAATTTCTAGCCAAAGAAAATTCTCTCTCTAAAAATTTTCTTAGACACTCTCTTTTTCTTCTCCACATTTTCTTCCATTCACTTCCTTATTTTTCTACAAACAATTGAATGAAATATTGGATTTTCACTTAGATGATTTAGGAGAATTAAGAAGAATCGTTTTGGAGGTAAGAAACTCATTCTAGACTATTGTTGAAATTTTATTTCCTTTGTAATCCAACCCCCATAACTTTGTCTACGAATTTCCGTTTACTCCAAAATTTTAGTATGATTTTTATGTATGTATTATGTGATATTCCTCAAAATTTCAATTTATGTGAAATTTTCTATACTGAGATGTTAAATTTTCTTTCTCTGCCACTCATGACCAAACAGTTGGTAATTAGTATTTTGCACAAAAGTATAGTCCATGTTTAAGGGGCAAATGACCTTTGATTTGAATAAAATTTTGCAGAGATATTCATGCATATGTTAAGTTATGATCTGGAAAATTTTATGGTTATTTGATGAATATTTTATGAGTTCTTGAATTTTCTTTAAGATATGTTTTTATGGCTGTCTATTTAGTGAATTTGGTACTTCTTGTTTATGTGACCTATTTGTATGGCTAAACAAATTTATTTGCCAATGAGACTTTTTGTGATACTGTATATATATGTTATTAGGTTGTCTTAAAAATTTTAGAGTTAAAGTAATTTTATTTTAATTATTGAATTTTTGATGCCTTAAGTCTACTTTTCATACAAACACTTGACAGCCGTTGTGTTTCAGTAATTTTTGATTTTGTATTGCACTTCTTAGATTTTTCTTATATTTTTTTCAAATACTAGACATCTTTAGTTTTCATTTGGCTTTTGAATCACTTGAATCAGAGTTTTCTTTAAATAGTTATGATTTTTCAAAATTGACCTTGAAAGTTATACAGTTTTACACATACCAAAAATTTAGATTAAATTTCAAGGACTTTCTCTTTAGGAAAATTATTGTCAAAATATGCATATAATACATCAAATTCTTTGTTTTTGAGCCTTGTTTCTAATGCCACTAGTTTTGACTTATTTGGAAGATGAAATTATTATGAATTTTTAAGTGAATAAAGGTCATTCTGCCTACTTTTGGGAATTATGCCCTAGGTTCATAAATTGTGATTTTGTGTTTCTTGATATTATTACGTGATAAGGTGATGTTTAATGATAGTATGAGATGTTATATATTGCTAATAGTATTGCTAGTAACTTATAGTCAATATGAATGTTTGACATAAACACTCCAAAGGGCGAGCACATTGAGAACCACAGTAACATCACCAAAGTTAAGGTTTAGTAAGCAAGCAAGACAAGTAAGTACATTCTCACCTACAACATGATAAAATTTTACGAAAAAGTTTTCAGAATATGTTTTATGATAATTTTTAAAGTTTTTTTTTACATGTTGTTTTCTCATGAAAACTCTTGTTGCAACAAGAAAGTTTAACAAATATTTTAATGATGAGGTATGTTAAAAGTATATCTATATATGTATCACTTAATTAAGTGTTGCACACCCTATGTTATGTTTATGTTTATGATGTCCCAAAGGTTGGATTTGTCATGTTCAGTTTAGGATTGGCTACCCCTCTCCTCTCATGACGGCGCGCCTATAATGATGATGTTTATGGTGCAATACTTGGGCCCTAAAGATAAAATGAATGAAGTTTTTCATATGGATAATGATGATGAAAGATATGTTCTATATAAAATTGTGCCAAGTGCACTATTATGTTAATGATGATTATGATTATGATGTTTCATAAAGATGTTTATAAAATGTTTTATGTTGTGAGATAGGAAAGTGTACTTACTAAGCTTTTACTTACTTAGTTTATAATCATGTTGTAGATAAAGGTAAGAGGACCATAGAATAGGTGGAGGGCGAGGACGGGCGTGTGGGCTATGAACAATGGATCGGAAAAGGAAAAATGCTAAGAAAGAATAATTTTTTATTGAACTATGTTTTATTTCTTTGAATGCTTAAATTTATGCACTATTAAGTAAAAAGACTTGTTTTACATTTATTATGATTTTTTAAAAGTTTAGTCTACCAAACTGTTTAAATAGATTTTAAAGTTTGTTTTGAAATTTTGTTTGAATTATGGTTTTATTAATTTAACATTGATAAACCATGAAAAAAAAAAGGATTTGAAATATTTGGAATATTTTTTTTTTAAAAAAAAATTTGTATGCATGGATCCTGGGATATGTTTATCAAATTGTGTTTAAATTTAAATGGTTTATCTTATAAATAATGATAACAAGGATGAAAGTAACGATTATTGTGACGCCCATAAGGGGGCGTTACAACTATGGTATCAGAGTGGGTTTTTGTTTCCAACTCACATTGCTACACGTCAGTTCAAGTCCTCCAAGTAAGTATGTTTTAGCTTATTTCATGTTGATGTAAGTTTAACGATAAGTGTAAGATTTAGGCATATGGTGATGAATGCCCTAGTACATAATTTAGCAGTGAAATCCTGTCTCATAAATTGAAAGATTGTCCCTAAGCCCCTAATTCTTTTAGGAAATCAAAGATGAACGGCCGTAAAAGAATTCAAACTCGAGCTCAAATCAATGAAAGACTAATGACGATGATTGCCAAACTGTAAAGGCAACTCGAAGAGCAAAGAAGAGTGATTGAGGAACTAAGAGCTAATGGTCACGGTGGTGAAAGGCCAGGTAATGACATGCCACCTCCTCTGCATCCTCAGCCTCGAAGAGAAGAAGTTCCAGCTCCTGTTCAAGAACTAAGACCCGCTTATCAAGAACCATTATTAGTCAGGTGGAAAAAGGTTAAGCCAGTAGACTTTGAAGGTTCTAAGGATCCTCTGGTCGCTCAAGGATGGCTGAAGACAATTGAAGCCACTCTGAAGCTTATGGGTTTCACTGATAATGAGAAAGTCCTCTATGCTTTGTACTGCCTCACCATGGAGGCCAGAATCTGGTGGGATGGAATCAAACAAAATAGGAACATAGACAAAATGTCATGGGCAAATTTCATTCATGAATTCAACACGAAGTTCTTCCACATGAACATTACTCGGAAGCATTACGATGAGTTCGAGAACCTACGCCATGGAGACATGTCAGTCACTGATGTGGTGGCTAAATTCAACCAGTTGGCATGACTTTGCCCAGGGATGGTTAGTGATGAAAGTGAAAGGGTTAGAAGATTGATCAGAGTCCTCAGGCTAGAGATTGCAGCAATTGTTGATGGGACCAATCCTCCCCAAAACCAGGAACATGTTGTCTTGAGAGCACAACGAGCTGAATTTCATCTATCAAAGCTAAGAAGAAACCAGCCTCAATTAAGTCAACCAGTGAACAATGCAAACTCCCATAATTGACCTTAGGGTAGAAACAACAACAACAACAGCCAGAATTGGAGAAACAACAAGAGGAAGAGTAGCTTTCAGAACCAATAGGGCCAAGGTAAGAAGAAGCAAAATAGTGGGCCGTACAACAACAACAATAGGCAGATGCAACCATGTGCTAATTGTGGAAAGAAGCATCTGCGTGAATGTCGTCATGGAACAAACCAATGTTCATTTGCAAACGTGAGGGTCATTTTTCCAAGAACTTTCCTACCCAGTTCAATGCTCAAGGTCAGCAAAGAACTCCTTATGCTCAACTTCACCATATGCAAGCTACATTGGAGGGACCACTCATAAGCCAAGGAAGACTTGAAGCTCCACCTACCAATGCTCGCATTTATGCAATAACGAAGGAAGAAGTGGCAGATAAAACCTCTAATGGTGTCACAGGTCAAATCTCAACACTTTCTTTTAATGCACATGCTCTTTTTGACAAGGGTGCTATGCATTTATTTATATCCTCTTCGTTTGCTAAGAAGTTAGAAGAATATCAAGAGCCTATGAGACAGGGGTTCACTACAATACTAACCTCTGGGGAAGTGATTATGTCTACGCATTTTTTGCGTATAGTTCCTTTATAGATTTCTGAAAGAGAACTTTTTGTCGATCTTATTATAATCGATATGTGTGATTATGATATGATTCTTGAGATGGACTTCTTGAGTAAGTATAATGCTTCTATCGAGTGCCAAAAACAAAAAGTGATTTTCCATTCAGAAGGTGAAGAAAGATTTGTGTATGTGAGCGAGTCAAGAAAGAAGCCAAACATGTTTTTGTCAGCTTTGAAGGCAAGAAAGTTGTTAGCAAGTGGCTGTATAGGTTATTTGGCGAACATTGTAGATAAAAGTCAAAAAGAAAAGACAAATATTGAAAATGTCTCAGTAGTTCAAGAATTTCTAGAGGTATTTCCAAAAGACTTGCTAAGCTTACCTCTAGATAGAGAAATCAAATTTGAGATCGAGCTTGTTCCTGATACTGATCCGATTTCCAAGGCACCGTATAGAATGGCTCCAACTGAATTGAAAGAGTTGCACTCCCAACTAAAGGAACTTCTTAATAAAGGTTTCATCTGACCTAGTCACTCACCATGGGGAGCACCAGTTTTGTTTGTGAAGAAAAATGATGGTTCTATGAGGCTTTACATAGACTATAGAGAACTGAATAAGGTGACGATTAAGAACAAGTACTCGTTGCCTCGAATTGATGACTTGTTTGATCAACTTAAGGGTGCATCCATGTTCTCAAAGATTGATCTGTGGTCAGGATATCACCAGTTGAAGATTAAAGAAGGAGACATCCCTAAAACAGCCTTTAGATCTAAGTATGGTCACTATGAATTCGTGGTTATGCCTTTTGGTCTAACGAACGCACCTGTAGCTTTTATGGACCTGATGAATCGGGTGTTCAAGGATTACCTTGATAAATTTGTCATAGTGTTTATCGATGATATTCTTGTTTATTCGAAGTGTCAGGAAGAGCATGCTGAGCACCTGAGGATTATGCTAGAGACCTTGAAGAGACATCAGTTATATGCAAAATTCTCTAAGTGTGAGTTCTGGCTCGATTGTATGTCTTTCTTGGGGCATGTTGTATCAAAGGATGGAATAATGGTAGATCCTACTAAGGTTGAGGCTGTTTTTAACTGGAAGCAAACAAAGAATGCAAGTGAGATAAGAAGCTTCTTAGGATTAGCTGGTTATTATCAAAAGTTTATGGAGGATTTCTCCAAGATAGCATCGCCTCTCACAAATCTAACTTGCAAAAGGGAAAAGTTTGAATGGAATGATGAGTGTGAAAAGAGCTTCCAAGAATTAAAGAAAAGGCTGACTATAGCTCTAGTTTTGGCTATTCTAGAAGGGAATGAAGGATTTGTTATTTATAGTGATGCTTCTAAAATAACCTAGGTGTAGTGTTGATGCAGAGTGATAAGGTGATTGCTTATGCCTTGAGACAACTAAAGGATTACGAGAAGAATTACCCTACTCATGACCTTGAGTTGGCGGCTGTAGTTTTTGCATTAAAGATTTGGAGACATTACTTGTATAGAGTTCAATGTAAGATCTACACCGACCATCAAAGTTTAAAGTACTTTTTCACGCAGAAAGATCTAAACATGAGGCAACGGAGATGGTTAGAACTAGTGAAAGATTATGATTGTGAAATCTTGTACCATCCAGGAAAGGCAAATCAGGTGGTTGATGCTCTGAGTAGGAAGATTGTTGGAACACTGATGTCATTGTAAGCGATGTCCCAGCCTTTAAGAAAAGAAATTATAGACTTCAGTTTGGAACTTATATCGGGACAGCTTTTAGCATTGACTCTTACTCCATCATTATCTGATGAGATTCGAGGCAAACAAGATAAAGATGTAAGTCTAGCAAGGATCAAGCGGGAAATCAAGGAAGGAAGATGTGAGGAGTTTCGAGTTGCTGATGATGGAACTCTATATCTTAAGAACTGCTTATGTGTTCCTAATGTTGATGGTTTAAGGGAAAGGATCTTAGCAGAAATCCATAATACTCCTTATTCAATCCATCTAGGTGTGACAAAGATGTACAATGATTTAAGGGATTGCTTTTGGTGGTTTGGAATGAAGCGTGATGTTACTAAGTATGTAAAGAAATGTTTGACTTGTCAGCAAGTTAAAGCTGAGCACCAAAGACCTGGTGGCAATTTGCAGTCAATTCAGAAACCTGAGTGGAAGTGGGAGGAGATTGCGATGGATTTCATCACAGGTTTGCCAAGAACTACGAATGGATATGATGCCATTTGGGTTGTTATTGATAAATTGACAAAGACGGCACACTTCATATCCATTAAGATCAGCTACTCTTTGCAGCGATTAGCAAAACTTTATGTCAAGGAGATAGTGAGGCTTCATGGAATTCCTAAGTCTATCATCTCTGATCGTGATGGTAGACTCACATCCAATTTTTGGAAAAGTGTGTAGACCATAATGGGTACTAAGTTCCACTTTAGCACAGCCTTTCACCTTTAGACTGATGACCAAACGGAGAGAACGAATTTGATTTTAGAGGATATGCTCCATGCCTGTACCCTAGATTACAAGACAAGTTGGTATAAGATGTTACCGTTAGCAGAATTTGCTTATAATAATAGCTATCAAGCAACAATTGAAATGGCAACTTATGAGGCACAATATGGGCGAAAGTGTAGATCGCCTATATGTTGGCATGAAGCTGGAGAAAAGAAGATGATGGAAAGCGATGACAGTAAAAAGATAGATTTTGTCAACAAAACGTTAGAGATGGTAAAGTTAATACGTACAAGAATCGAGACTACTCAAAGTCGACAAAAGAGTTATGTCGATAAAAGGAGAAGGCCCTTGAAATTCGTTATAGGTGATTCTGTGTTCCTAAAGTTGCACCAATGAAAGGAGTCATGAGGTTTGGGAAGAAAGGTGAGCTGAGCCTGAGGTTTGTCAGACCCTATGAAATTGGGAGGCAGAAAGGCAAGGTGGCTTATTAGTTGAGTTTTCCATCGGAAATGCCATTTCTCCATGACGTGTTCCATGTTTCGATGCTTAAAAAGTATGTCCTGGATGTTAGACATGTATGCCCTAAGGAGTAAAAATGTAATGAGTTTTTGAAGACATTTTTATCAATAAAGAATTCATTTATTATTTATATACCAAATCTTGTCCTCTTTATATTCATATTTGTTGAATGTATGATAAGCAAACAATAGTCTGAGACTGTCGGTCTAAACCTTTAAGAATTGCGCATATAATGGATAGATTATGCAGAAGACACGATTCTTAAGGTGACGGTCTAAATCATAAGATCCGCATTCGAGGGAATAAAGTTGGGCGCTTTATTCATGTAAAGATTGTTATGTTGTCTATATCCCTATTGGGAGATGGTTTGTCTTGAGCATCAGAGGTGGACTCCGTGAATAGAAACATTGGCATGTTGTCATAGGTGACGATGTGTTGGATAGGGACATAAAGTGAATTGATTTGGATTAATAATTCTGTCTTGGCAAATCGATTCACTTTAGACAATCATTTGCATTGCATCTTAATCCTGAGATGAATAGTGGGCCCGTTGTCTTGACTTGTGTCTTTTGATGTGCCAAAGGGTGACACCTACATCTTAATAGTGGTATGCATGCCGGTACGTTGGAGGCATGACTCTTGATGGCGTAGACCTGTTATTCATAGATATGGAATCCATAGCTCTTCTTTAGGAGTAGAGATATCCTCTTATATGCGTTATCCTGTAATTGAAAAACTAGAGCACTCAACCATTTGGATACATAGGTGTAACCGAATGGTATACTATTTTTGGATGGTAAGTTTTCCAATGGTGAGATAATGGAACGTAAGATAAAAATAATCGGGAAGGTAAGACAGAACTTGTCCTTAAGCCGATTATGGATAATCCTATGGGGATACGATACACTATGATATGTCATGGAGACTTAACTATACAAGCTTCGTAATTCTATAGAGTTCGAGAGCGCAGCTCCAAGCTTTTAGTGGAGTAGCGTTGGAGTT
>CAMOHE010047935.1:0-12846 GCA_946598075.1 Artocarpus hirsutus
TGTGCACAAAAACTGATCAGCAACAATTCACAGTGAGTGGTGGTGAGAAGAAAATTCATAACTTAATATAGGAAAATCAAAATAACGTGAGTCTTGGGGGAAAAATCACATAACTCATGCATACATAACATATTAAAAATTCAGAGTAAAATAAAATTCATAGATGAAGATATGGCAGTCAATTTGAAGAGAAGAAAAATTCAAACATGCTAAAAAAAAAATAAATTCTCACCTTAGAACGAATTCTTCCTTAATATCCTTGAATTAACGCCAAAGAAATTTGAATATTTTAACAAAGAATTGCAGAGAAATTCGAGAGGAAGAAGAAAATAAACATGATAGAAGAGAGAGAAAGAGAGACAAATATCGAGGGAAAGAGAAAGAGAAAAGAACGTTATAAAATAAATAAAATTGAATTTGTTTACGTTACACTCTTTAATCAGAATTTTCTAATTATTTGCAGGGTATAAATCATGGAAAGTGGAGAGGTTTGAGGGAAAAAGAGTCAAAGCTTCCCAGAACGGATCAAGTTGCCATATTTCGCCTTTATAAAACGGGAAACTTTTATCCATTAATTCAAATAAATGAAAAGTCAAATGTTTCATTACCAAAATAAAACAAATCATCCCATAATTATGTTATTTATTCAGAATAAATCATCCTTATCATAATTTCCACCTCATCACAATTTGTAAAATTTTCGCTGACTACTTGTCAGCTATCATCGGCCTGTCGATCTCAGAAGTTCGGCCTGTCGATCTCAGAAGTCCGGCCTGCCGATGGCACAGCATCGGCTTGCCGTTCTGAGGAAATCATTTCGGCCTGTCGAACTGAATTGTTCGGCCTGCCGATCTGTCCTTAAATACAAAAATCATTCATAACATTTAATTATCCATAAAAATATAATTAAACACGTATCATAAATGACATGAACATTTGAGCACATCAATTTCATGCGAGCGTCACCTGTCATAACACTTAAAATAAAATGGTTAGCAACATTATATCATATATCATAACATATCATGAGTATAACACTTATCATCGTCATTAATATAACATTATCCGTTACATGAAATTAGGCGGGCGTTACAATAAGGCCATGCAGGGGCGAGAATTCATACATCAGAGGGGCGAGAATCCATACATCAGAGCAGCAACTGCCGGCACATCTTTAGTTACTACCCAAGAGCGAGCTGGGCTGGAGGTAGCAGCTGATGTTTCGGGCACCTCAGGTCGAGATCCCAAGGCCCTTGTCCTGGTTATTGGCAAGGTAACTGTCGATATCTCCGACAAGGAGCATAGAGCCAAAGAGGTAAGGCCGGCTGAGAGTCCCCTAGAAGATAGGATCTGGGTCACTCGAGTCCGAGGAGTGACTGCTTATCGGATTACCCGGCCAGGGCAAACGTCTACAGCGGCATACACCAACGCTATGACGGAGTCTCGACTGGAGGACCTGCACGCCGAGTTTGACATCCCAAATTATGTAGTCCTCATTGCGTCGGAGGAGGGCGACTCCTCTTTGACTCCGCCAGAGGGGTGTATTACCCTATACTCGGAGTTCTTTCGAGCTAGGCTGCGCTGCCTCTTCTTCTTTTCTCTGCCGGACACTGAATGATCTGAACGTGTGCCCGACATAGTTTAACCCGAACAGCTATAGGTCGTTGATCAGGATGTATATATTATGGAGGTACTATTGGCGTATTGAGATGCCATGGGGGCATTTAAGTAGGTCTATAAAATAAAGAAGCTTCCTTGGCAGTCCAGGTGGTACTATGTCACTGGCTTTAGGAAAGACTTTGTCTTGGGCAACCCAAACTCGGATAAACTCTAGAAATTTGAGTGGTTCTATGTCGGGGGCAACTACTTAGCCCGAGCTAGTGAGGCAATCCCTGAAGACCAACTTGCCCCAAGAACCTTCGAGATTGGGCACGTGTAGAGCAAAAGGCCATGGGTTTTGAGCCATGTCATCAGGGCGGTCGAAGACTTGTTCAAAAAACCAAAGGCGAGGAGGCAGTAGTCATTTCTGCTCAACAAGGAGATCCTCTCCCTCTACGGCTAGTTTAGGGAACCCAGTGAAATAAATCCTCCTTCAAACTCTCGTCCTACTCAATCGGCTGAACAGGTTACTGTCGCAAGGGCGAGTGCCGTAGACATCCTGGGGCCAAGCACCTCCTGATCCGGGTGGCCGATGAAGGAGCCAATATTATCCAGCTCCAAGGACTTGTCAAGTGGCTCCTTCGATGCGGCGCCACCCGTAGCAGACGAAGACCTTGAAGACGTGGTTTGGTTCCTATACCCGTCTCGCCAGCTCCAGATCGAAGGTCAGCCTCAAGTTTTTTTTTTTTTTTTTTACGTGCCGACCTGGTTCTGACTTGTCAACTTTGTTGTAGAAATGTCTTCGAGACCGAGCATAGGAGAAGAGAGGCGAGCCTTAATGGAAAGCCTCCAAAAGGGGAAGGGTAAGGTTGTGGTGGCCAGGAAAAAGCGCAAGAGAACCCCTACGAGGGAGCTTCCACCACGGCCCGAGCAGCAACCCTCAACAGTCCAAGACCCACCACTCCCGCCGATGAGGACCAGGCTTCATCGAGTGAAACTCCCCTAATTGATCAGGCTGTAGTGCCTTCCTCGGGGGATACTCCTAGGAGGCGAGCAAACTACCACCAGCACATCCTCGATCACCTCAGGGATGCTGTTTCTTAGGAGAACTTTTTATGGGACCTCCAAAGAAAGGATTTCCAGGGGTTGTCCGAGGCAACCTTCCATGCAGCCGCCTAGGTAAACGCTTGATTGCCTGCTTCCTTTCTTGTTTCCATCTTAACCGCCTCTCGGGCTGATCAGCTTCATTTTTCTTATACGAGTGCCCTTGTGTACATGACTTACGCCACTGGGTTGAAGCAATTCAACCTCAAGAAGGAGAGGCATAAGAAGACCTTCCTCAGGTGGAAGGGAGTCGAGAATGAGCTCGATGAAAAAAAAACCAAGCTAAATCAAATCAAGACGTCCCTTGCTCGAGCCGAGGAAGAGACAAGGAAGGCGAAGGAGGAAGCCAAGTAGGCAAAGGCAGAGGCCAAAAAAGCGGGGAGCTCTACCGCTCTGCTTAAGGGTCAGCTGGGGGCCACATAGGCAAAAAATAGGCGATTTTGGGAGGATCTCTCTGACCGGCTCGCCCAGGCCATGGAGGAATTCAAGGCGTCCCCAGAGTACACCGACTACTACTACTTTGGAATGACCGACCTCCGGGACCACCCGATCAAGCAGCATCCTGAAGCAGCAGGCTTTGACTGGTCCCTTATAGTCGAGCCTGAGTAGGGTGCAGCTCAGTAGCCAACAAAGGAGGTCGTCGAAGTGGATGGCGATGATGACGAGACGAGCAAGGCGTTGGCGGCGGTGAGGACAATGCTAGGGATGGGTCTCAAACTTGATATGTATTTTTGGTTTTTTGTTTTTGTACCCGGGCTCGGGAGGTGCCTGGTTAATTGTACCTCTCTACTTTTTCTTTTTAATGAAAACTTTCAAGTTTGTCGCTTCTCGGATTTTATATGTTTCGTATAGATATTTCCAAGTGTGATCATTCTCGGATAGATATTTTCAAATTTCAGTAAAGAAATCCTCAGAAATATAGTTTTAACCTATTTCGTCGAGTTGACATGGACTACGAACAGAGTCGATTAGATAATCTGAACTAAGTTGGATGCTCCCGAGGAGAGACATTCTCAAACTTAGTTCTCCGAACTCAAAGCTTTTATTAGAGAATTCAGACTAAGTTGGATGATCCCAAGGAAAGTCATTCCCAAACTTTGTTTTCTAGACTCAAAGCTTTTTAGTCCTATTGCTGCCAAGGTTCGAGTCTTGGCAGTTAAAAAGTTTAATCCGAGCAGGGTGTCCCAACTCTCAGCCGGGTAGAGCACAACGGCGTGTGGTAGCCCATTATCCTGTCGCCCCCTTAGACTTGTTTAAGTTTAATAGAAACTTGCACAAGTCTAATAGTGGTCGGGAAATTATTATGCTAAGGCAACTTAATTGCGGGAGGTTTGTATGGCAACAAACATAATTGGCTGATACATGGTCAGCTCCCCAGCCCAGTTAAGTAGGACGGCTCTCCATGTTCTGGAGTCATTGCCTAGTCCTCTAGGCTGGAGTTATGGCCCCTCTTCGGGACTTATTCCTTAAACACAAATTGCTCAGCAGAACAGTGTCAGGAATATATATTTCATTGATATGTTGTATTTACATTCCAGTCCTATTCAATAGGTCTAGTTACAAAAGACAATAGCCAGAGGTCAAAAAGTGTTTCTAGCAATGGTTGACAAAAGAATTTTTTAAGTAGCTCGACATTCCAAGGATGACCAAGCAAGTTGCCGTCCATGTCGGATAGCCTGTAAGTTCCTGGCCGGACAATGCCTATAACCTTGTATGGTCTGTCCCATTTTGGACCAAATGCTCCCACTCTAGGTTGTAGAACTGTAACTTTCTTGAGCACCAAATCCCCAACTTTAAAGCTCCTCGGTTGGACCAACTTGTTGTAGTACTGAGCAACAACTTAATTCCGAGCTGCATTACGAATCGCTGCCTGGTTTCTCTTTTCTTCGAGTGGGTTGAGCTTAAACATCATGACTTAGGCATTTCAGATTTTATCGTAATACTCGACTCTGAAGCTCAGTAATCCCACCTTGACGGGGATGACAGCTTCAGTCCCATATATGAGCGAGAAAGGTGTCTCTCCGGTAGTAGTCGGGTAGTTGTTCGATAGGCCTAGAGTACTTTTAGGAGCTCATCAATCCATGCTCTCTTGAGGCCCACTAGCTTCTTCTTCAAGTTATCATTGATTGTTTTATTGACTGCTTCCACCTGTCCATTGGTCAGTGGGTAGCTCGGGGAAGAGAAAACTTTCTTGTTGCCGAGCTGTTCACACAGGCGGAGCAAACTTGCCGTTTCGAATTATTTTGTGTTGTCGGTCACGATGGTGTGCAGGATTTCAAACCGACAGATGATGTTTTTCTATACGAAGTTGGTACATTTTGCCTCAGTCATACTGATGCACGGCTCCACTTCAACCCACTTAGTGAGATAATCAATGGCCACGATACAATACTTGAATTAGGATCGGGCTGGCAGAAGAGGCCCAATAAGGTCGATGGCCATTTTGCAAAGGGCCATGCCGATGTAACTGAGGTAAGCAGCTCGGCATGGTGTCCGGGCATCCTAGTGAACTGCCAGCATTTGACAAACTTTCGTGTGAAATCCTTGCAATCCAGTTCCATGGTCGGCCAGTAGTAGCCCTACCGAAGACATTTTTGGGCTAGTGACAGCCCCCTAGAATGGTTTCTGCATAGGCCTTAATGGATCTCCTTCATTATATATTCAGCCTCCTTGGGCCCTACACACTTGAGGCATAAGGTGGTGTAGCCGCGCCGATATAATTTCCCACCAATCATCGAATACCGAGCTGAGCTGTTGCAGATCCGACGTGATTCCTCCTTGTCGTCGGGCAATTTGGTTGTGGTCAGGTATCGGATGATGGGGTCCATCCATATGGTCATGTGTTCCTTGGCTACACTCAACACTTCTTTATTTATGCTTGGCTTGGATAGCCTCTCAATGGGAATTGAAGCTAGATCACTATCATCGAGTGCCGAGGCTAGCCGAGCAAGAGCGTCGGCCTTTGAGTTTTTCGATCTCGAGATCTGCTTAAACGAGTAGGACTTAAATTGTCCAAGCTGTAGTTTGACCTCCTTTAAGTATGCTGCCATTGACTCTGTTTGGGCTTGAAACACTCTAGTGACTTGTTGAACGACCAACATTGAGTCACTGTGGATAATGATACGATCCACCCCAAGATCTCTGGCAATCTAAAGCCTAGCCAAGAGTGCCTCATACTCTGCTCCGTTGTTCGAAGCCTTGAAGTCAAATCTAAGTGCGTAGATCACTTTATATCCATCTGGGCTTATCAATAGTAGCCCGGTGTTGAACCATCCATGTAGGAAGATCCGTCCACAAAGAGTTTCCATTCTGGTTCAGAGGCAGCATGACTATCACTACAACTGGGGGTGTCTAGTACCATCAAGGGCGCTTTCTCAGCCAGTAGTGTGCCTTGCTCGACATTAGTGAATTTGGCAAGAAAGTCTGCCACGACTTGTGCCTTGATGGCCGTTCTTGACATAAAGTGTACATCGTATTGGCCAAGTTTCATCGACCATTTAGCCATCCGACTTGATATTTTTAGGCTCTAAAGAACCTGCCAGAATGGGAACTTGGTTGGGACTTTTATAGTATGACCTTTGAAAATAGGGTCGTAGCTTCCAAGCAGAGGTGACCAAGGCAAAGGCCAATTTCTCAAGTGGTGGATACCTCTCCTTGGCACCCTAGAACGCATGGCTTGTATAATAGACCAGCTTTTGGGCATCGTCTTCTTTTCGGACAAGAACCGAGCTCACGACCTTCTTAGACATGGCTAGATAGGCGGTCAGTATTTCTCTGGGCAAAGGTTTGGATAGGAGGGAGTGGGGGTATGGCTAAATATCTTTTTAGATTCTAAAAAGCTTCCTCACACTCCTTGCTCCACTCAAACCTCCCCTTTAGTGCCTTAAAAAACAAATAGCACTTGTTGGTAGCCCAGGAGACAAATCTGGAGAGAGCCACTTTCATGCCGATGAGTTTATGCACTTCCTTTACGGTCTAAGGTGAGTGCATGTCTATAACGGCTTGGGCCTTTGCTGGGTTGACCTTAATGCCTCGTCTGTTAATCAGGAATCCAAGGAACTTGCTTGAGCTAACACCAAACGTGCACTTTGTCAGGTTGAGTTTCATCTCGTATTCCCGAAGTATGTCAAAACTTGCTCGGAGGTCGGCCATGTGATCCTTTGCTCGAACAGATTTGACCAGCATATCATTCATGTAGACCTCCATTGTTTTACCGATCAGCCGTACGAACATCTTATTAACTAGGCGTTGATAGGTCACCCCGGTGTTCTTTAGACCGAAGGCATTACCACATAGCAGTAGAGCCCCTGGTCAGTAACGAAAGCAGTTTTCACTTGATCTTCCTCGGCCATCCTGATCTTGTTATATCTGGATTATGTGTCCATGAAACTAAGCAACTCGTGCCCGGCCGTCGTATCCATAAGTTGGTCTATCCGAAGGAACAGAAAGTAGTCTTTCAGGCAGGCCTTGTCCAGGTAGGTGTAGTCTGTATAGACTTGCCATTTCTCGTTGGCCTTCTTGATGAGAATGACATTAGCTAACCACTTAGGATACTTGACTTCTTAGATAAATCCGACCTTGAGAAGCTTCTGGACTTCTTCGTTTATAGCAGCATACCTTTTCGGATTAAAAAATCTTCTCTTCTATATCACTGGTTTGTGGTTGGGCTCGACATTGAGCCGATGACAAATTACGCTAGGGTCAATGCCAGGCATGTCCTCGTGCAACCACACGAACACATCCCGATACCTAGTAAGCGACCCCTCTAGGTTGGCTCAGATCTCAGTTTGCAACTGGGATTTGAGTTGGACAGTGCACTTGGGATGCTCAGGATCCAAACTAAACAGCACCAGGTCTTCAGCCGGGCTGCCCCTTACTTCTTCCTTGGGAAGTCGGGGATCAAGATTGAACAGCATCTTGGGTTGCTGGTTGGCAGGAAGTTCCATGTCGTCGACCATGTAAATGGTCGAGACGTTCAGTCGCTGCATGAATGGCATTGGCATAGCAGGCTCGAGAGTCTCTCTGGGATGATCGGATGAGTCCAACTCCATTCTCTATCGAGAATTTCATTGCCAGGTGATATGTAGAGACTACGGCCTTCAACCAGTTCAACGTCAGGTGGTCGATGATAATATTGTATTGGGAGGGTTTGTCAACGATCAGGAAGTTGACAAGGCGCGTGACCCAAGCAGCACATTCATCGAAGGTCACTAGCAGGGCGAACTTCCCAACAAATCGGACGCATTCTCCCGTGAAGCCATAAATTGGGGTTTGGACCGGGACTATGGTAGCGTTGTTGATTTTCATTTTGTCGAAAGCTTGTTTGAATAGAATGTCCATCGAGCTTCCATTGTCAATCAGCACTCGCCAAACTATATTGTTGGCTATATGCAACTCACAGATAAGGGCGTCATCGTGTGGGTGGATTAACTTATCCGCCTCTTCCTTGGTGAACGTAATCAGAATGTCTTACTGACTGCAGATCTTGTTAATGTGCTCAGACATGTTAATGAACTCGTTCCGTTTGACCTGTCGAGCTTCTCGGATGTAAGCTCACTGCCCAATTGAGATGTCCCCGGTGACAGGCCCTCTGAAAATTGTGTGGACGATGTTCAGGGGTTTTGAGGTCTTCCCACCGTCATTGCACGGGCAGCGGCTTTAACCATCTCAGCTTGGTTGGTCATTTCTCCCGAAGGCTAAGCCCGAGGTTATAACCCGTTCAATGAATTCCCTCAAATGTCGTTCTTAGACTAGTCTCTCAATATGGTCCTTTAGCTGAATACACTCGCGAGTATTGTGTCCCACGTTCTTGTGGAACTCATAGTATCTAGTTTGATCTTGCTTTATTTTACTGCCCTTGAGCTTGGGTGGTGGTGTCAGTAGATTTTTCCTGCTCACATGAGCAAGCACCTCGTCTATTGTCGCTACCAGAGGGGTGTAGCTTTGAAACTTCCCCGTTGGTGACCTTGGCTTCTCGGCTTTCTTCTCCTTCTTTAGCTTCTTGTTCTGCTCGACGCTCAACCGTTTTGGCGCCTTTTTTTGCTTCTCTTTCTTGGTTCCGCTAGAGCCTACCTCCTCTCTTCGGCTCTTCATGTACTCCACCACATCGGCTTACCTCTGAGCATAGCAGAGTATCTGTGAAAACGTGCTCAGCTACTCGAAGGCCAAGGACCAAGTAGGTTTTTTGTCTTGAAGAACCCCTATGAAAATATGCTTGAGGGCCTCGTCTTCAACGTGCTTGACCTCGAGAGCTGCTTGGGTGAACCTATTGATGTAGTCTCAGATGTTGCCGTCCCCTTACTTGACGGTGTACAAATACATAATTTCCTTTCTCCTCGTCTTCATTGTGGAGAAGCTACTGAGAAGGTGTCGATGAGCTACCGAAAAGAAGTAATAGAGGCTGGTTCAAGACGCCTGAACCATTGCTAAGTTAGGCCAGTGAGGGTGAACGAGAAAGCCTTATACATTGCCACGTCACTAGCATATTGAAGGAGCATATGTCCTCGGAACAATTCGTCGTGCTCGTTAGTGTCTGTGGTCCCGTCTAAGCATTGATCTGCGGGACCTTAAATTTAGGCAACATGGGGGCTAGCATTATTAGTTGGGAATGGAGGATCCAATGCGCCTATATCTTCTAGGCCAAAACGATTGTTATAAATTTCGTCGATTTGGCGCTGTAGTTCTTGGAACTGGTGACTATTTGTATCCTCGGGCAGTTCGACCCTATAGGGTGCTCTGCCCTCAACACGGTCACCTGCCTTGGGTTGTCGATTTTGCTATGCTCCTCGGCGTCTTAGCCGGTCAAACACGGATGCTCGAAAACCTTGAGGTGACGGCACCCGTGCCGCTTGAGGACCAAGCCGGCCTTTCTGGACAAGTCTGTTGTTGCTGAGACACCGTGCGTGGAGCCTTGGGAATGCTTAGAATCTACTTTGTTTGGGTCGTCGACATTTCGTCCTGCTCGTCCTCTAGCCTGGTTAGCCGAGGCTGGAAGAAGGAGGCTAGGTGTAGGCTGGCGTTGACCTTGCTATGCAAGCTGCTGCGTCAATATACAGATAGCATTAGTGAGTTCTCGGATTAGATCTTGGACGACCAGGTCTTGTGCTTGTTCGGCCCTGGCCATGCTTCCTTGTCCCCCAGATTGAGACCTCCTAGTTCGAGGGCGGCCCCTAGGCCTGCCAGGGTTTTAAGGCCGGTTTCGTGCCTCTCCCGACCCCTCTTATCGGGTGGCATCGTCTCGAGCATTCCCACGCATTACCATCTTGGACTTTGAGCTAGTTATGGCTTAGTTGTGACTAGTGTTCTCAAATGAAAGATGCAGGGCTCTTCTTCTAGTCCTAAAATGTTGATGCTTACCGAGTTTCAGCACCACCACGTGCTGCAGCGCACGGTATTCGGCTCTTTCCTGTTCGTCTATACCCGATATGGTCAACCTGCAACAAGAGGAAGGATGCCTCGGAGGCAAGGAATAGTCAGAAAACAAGACAAGGGCTCTACGATGCTCAAGGCAAGGGTTGCTCGGCAAAGGTTGGGAACCAGTTAGGTGGGAAGATGCTTACCCCTAGAATATAATAAATGCATCCAATTTATAGGCTACCACTTGGACCAGGTGTTAGGTGGGTTTTGCCCACAACCCGAGTGTCACATCATGGCACTTCAAGTGGCAAGTAAAAAGTGTCATGTCCCTCCACCGATGGATCGGCTCCCATCTGATGGTGAGTTGTTTGCCATCTGTTAGCCAGTAATGGCGAGTAGCAATCTACTTTAGAGTGAAGATAGTCCGACCCGAGCTGGCACTGAGTCTAAGGAGGCAGCCTGGTGAGGTGCGGCCTGGAGGAGCCCTAAGAAGCACCTCAGACAAGACATCCAGCGTAATCGGGGTCAGTTATGAGCTCCACGTACCTTTTGCCCAGTTAGGATGCTGACCACCCAGAGTTTGGCTCCTCAGCGGTGGCGCCGAGCTCACCCTCAACAAGCATATTATGAGAAATTGAGTAATATTTCATGAGAAATTGAAAACAAAAACCCCAAAATATCCTTACCTCTTTATCTTTTGTATATCTCACTCTTCTCTCTCGCTGGCAACAGGAAATACAACATTTACTAGGAAAAACTGTATATAACATGTAAATACGAAAATTCACTGGCGATTTCACCGGACAGTCAACAGTCAAAAAATAAAATATTTACAGGGAAATGTAATATTTATCGGGAAATACTATATTTACTGTGCAAATACAAAAGTTCACCAACGACTTTTTTGGACCTCCGACGAGTGGGAAATACAATATTTGTTGAGAAATATCATATTTACTGTGTAATACAAAAATTCACTGGCGACTTCAATGGACCACCAGCGGCTAGAAAATACGATATTTATCGAGAAATACCATATTTAGCGTGTAATACAAAAATTTACTAGTGACTTCATCGGACCTCCGGCGGCTAGAAAATATAATATTTATCGGGAAATACCGTATTTATCATGCAAATACAAAAATTCACTACGACTTCACCATACCACTGGCTTTCAAGAAATACAATATTTACTAAAAAAAAACTGTATTTAGCGTGTACTACAAAATCCTACTTAGAACACAACACAAAAAAATACAAAAAAAAAAAGAAACCACTACACTCAAAAAAAAAAAAAAGAAACCACTGCACTCAGTCGTCCATAAGCCGCCACCACCATCGTCTGCTATCACGCATCCATCGACACAGCCTCATCCCATAGTGCTCATAACTGGACGATCTAACAAACCTTGAGGCTCTTGTGATGAGTCTTGACCCCAAACCTAGCCAATCACAGACTGAAATCAGTGACAAAGACGAGGTCACGAGATCTGACTTTCACGATGACGAATGTAGTGTTGGGCTTTGTTGGATTTTGCGATTCAAATGCACAGCAAAAAATTAAAAATTAATTCCCACAAAACCCTCGTAGGATCCATGCAATTCGATTAGATTGATAAAAAGTCATGGAATCTTACCAGGATGACAAAACGGGCAAGATTCTAGAAGGGAGAGAGCGGGTTTACTCTGATGACACCCTAACTTGAGCTTTTAGTATTCAGGATCGGATTCAGACGTTGTTACTTAGAGCAACGCCCTCTGTAGGTATCCACACGAATATACTCTCTTAAAAAACGAATTGGTGTGCTAGCACCCTCTCTTTTTTTTTTTAAATGACTCTCTCTAATTTTAGAGTCTTAATGTCTTTTGCTTTTGAGAATGAGAGAATGCCTTTTCTCTTCTTAATTTGGCTAAACACCCTAAAACAGATATATATATATATCTATTGACTTCGAGATAGAGTCAGATTTTAACTAGGGTAAACTGTAATTCAAATATGACTCAGAGAATCTAGATAATATTTGTAATTTGAATATGATTTAGAAAATCTAGATAATGTCAGTTTCAATGAACCTAGACAAATCTAGTACATCGAATCTAGACATTATTAGGTTCATCCAACCTAGACACAGTTAACCCAAAATTCATTCTTGGTCTGTTCTAAGTGTGCGACCCTATAGGTTCACATAACGTTGTTAGTGGGCTTGAAATTCTGTTTCTGGCCCACAAATCATAAGCGGCCTCTAGTAAGACATTATGATTACCCAAGTTACGTGAATGTCAATAATTCGACATAACCTAATCTACAATAAATATTAAAGTCCTTTTGTCTCTAGATTCCTTGATCGAACATAAGGCATGGTTTATGCCATCCTTATACTATTCAATCATATTATTTCTCGATCTTAAGTAGATTGATATTAATAACCCTTATCAATTCATTCCAGTATGGTCATACATTTTTCTTTAATCTAACTTATCGAGGGGCCCATAGATATCTTTCTCATAATAAATGAGGGACAAATTCCTTCTTAATCACTCATATTCCTCACATGATTCATCCTATATCCAACAACAATCTATTCCATCATCCTGTTAAAGATAATATTAAATTGTGTCAAAATATAGAACTTGTCATGCAGGAAACCATGGTGATTTCAGGTCAGAGGACTAGGATAATACTATTGTGATGAGAATCACTTATGACAATTATCCATGCAGTATTCTCATAGCGGGTCAATCTAATACATCATTTCTTAAATATGTATCTATGAGTTAACTTAGTAT
>CAMOHE010047936.1:0-50039 GCA_946598075.1 Artocarpus hirsutus
ATTGGGGTCAGATAATTCTTGTCTGTTTATCAGTTGATTTAATTTTGGATAAATTAAATCAAGATAAACTTGTAGAATTATTAGGAATCTATTTATTTTCTTAAAGATTATCTAGATAAAGTTGTTTTAATTAGATAACTTCTCTATTGGGTTATTTGAATTAAAACTGAGGCTTTATCCTATAGAATCTCGGGTGGAAAATAAAAGATTCGTGTGATTTTTATTTCGACAGTTCGGCATGCCGAACTTAAAGTTCGGCCTGCCTATGAAAAAGTTCGGCCTGCCTATGCGCGAATTAAAAATCGCGCGTTTTCACGCGTTTTTAAGCGTATCTTATCCGATATAGACCCGAATTTGGTTCTGTTTTGAATTTTTGAGACCTATCTGATAAGGAATGACCCTAGACCCAACCTCTATAAATAGGGAGTGAGTCTAATGAGTTATTGAGATCAATAGAGAGATTAAGAGTGATACTCTACTGGAGAAAATCTGAAACTTCTTGAGAGCTCTTGTTCACAAATCACGAACACTAGCTTTGGGTTCTCTCAATTGGTTGGAAGGAGAGTCACCTTGAGGAAGAGCTGTATGTGTGAGCCCACACTCACTCCGATCGTGGATAGAGAATAGCAAAGAAGACCAGTTGGTTGAGGCTCTTCTGGAACGTTACTTCTCTATACAGATTTCGGGAGCTTTTCGGCGTATACAAGGTCAGTAAAATCAGGTTAATTTATACATATAGCATGTCAAACTTGTGTTTTGAAAAATACTCTGATCTAATAATTTTTAAAATTTTGCTGCGTATTATTTTTCCAACATATTCTTTAATGGAATCACCTCAAGCTTCTTACCTTCAGAACTCGAACTCCTAGAGTCAGTGTTGTCTCTGTCCTTATACTAAATACCTTCATTAAAGATCACATCCTTGCTCTTGACAATTTTTTGATTTTGATCATCCTAGAAACGATAACCAAGCTCAAGTCCACCTGAGCCAAGCAAAAAACATTTTTTAGATTTTGCATCGAGTTTACTTCAAGCAGTAGAATTAATTTGAACATAGGAAATACAACCAAATACTTTCAAGTAAGAGATGTCAACCTTTTTACCGCTCTAAATTTCTTCTGGTAGCTTGAACTTCAATGGTGTGGATGGACTTCTGTTGATCAAATGAGCTACAGTGTTGATTGCCTCAACCCAAAACGACTTTGGAAGTCCCGCTTGCAACCTCATGCTTCTGACACGCTCGTTCAAAGTCCTGTTCATCCTTTCAGCTACATCATTCTGTTGTGGTATTTCTGGAATAGTTTTCTTCATTTTTATTCCATTCTCAGCACAATACTGCTTGAAATCATCATCTATGTACTTTCCTCCATTATGAGACTACAAGCACTTCACCTTCAAATCTGTTTCATTCTCCGCCATAGCTTTCCATCTCTTGAAAGCATTAAAGACATCAGATTTGTTTTTCAAAAAGTAAATCTATATCTTCCTGCTTGAGTCATCAATAAATGTCACATAGTAATTTGCACCACTAAGAGAAGTCACTATTAAAGGTCCCCACACATTAGTGTGAACTAGCTTCGATTTCCTGGACTTAGGCTCTCTACCTGTCTTTAAGAAACTGACTCTCTTCTGCTTGCCAAAGATGTAGTCCTCACCCAAACTATGATCAACAGTTTTCAATGCCGACAGTTTCCCATTAGAGTGAAGCACCTTCATTCCCTTCTCACTCATATGTCCGAGTCTATGATGCTATAGCTCAGTATTAGCAGCAGAGTCAGCAATTGTGATGGTATCTTTGCAACTGAAATTAATGTAAAGAGTTCTAGCTTTATGTCTTTGAGTAACGACCATGATTCCCTTTGTGACTTTCCAACCTCCACAATTGAAAGTCACATTGTGTCCTTCGTCGTCAAGTTGTCCTACTGAAATCAAGTTGAGCATTAATTTAGGTACATCTCTCACCTTATGAATTTTCCACACAGTCCCATTAGGCATTTTCAAACTGACATCTCCAATGCCAACGATATCCAAAGATTCACCATCAGGAAGGTAAACTTTACCGTAATTTTCAGCAACATAATTCTCCAAGATTTCACGATGTGCAGTAGTGTGGAATGATGCTCTTGAGTCTATCACCTAAGACTCAAAAGAATTATCAACAGACAAGAGTAAGGCATCATGTGCCTCTTCAATGGCAGCGTTTACAGTATCATTGTTCTTGTCTTTATTCTTCTTTAGAGCCCTGCAATTCTTTTTCAAGTGGCCAGTCTTTCCATAGTTCCACACTCCATATTCCTACTGTTCCTCGACTTGCTTCTCCCATTTCTTGGCTTACCTTTGTTTACCATTATCCTTATTGGAATGCCTTTTAGGTTTCCTACCCTTATTCTCAACATTAAGGGCCGAGTTCAACGTTGAAGCTACACTAGAATCCTTTCTACGAACTTCTTCTACCAAAATAGAATTTTTGACATCAACAAATTTCAGTTTTGCATTCCCAATCAAATTGATAATGGCCACCCTTATGGGTTCCTAACTATTTGGTAACGAGGCTAAAAGAATTAGGGTATTGATCTCATTATCAAATTTAATCTCTACCAAGACTAGTTGATTCAAAACGGTATTGAAATTATTCAGATGCTCTATCACCGAGGCACCTTCAGGCATTTTTAAATCAAAGAGCTTCTTCATGAGATGTACCTTGTTATTGGCCGAGGGCTTCTCATACATGTCTGATGAAGCCTTCATCATTCCTGCTGTGGTCCTTTCCTTCGCTATGGTGTGGGCCACGTTCTTTGACAAGGTCAAACGGATCACACCCAATACCTGTCTATCAAGAAGAGTCCACTCCTCATCCTTTATGCCTTCAAGCTTATTACCCAAGGGCAAGTGTAGTTTTTTTACTGTAGAAGTAGTCTTCCACTTGCATCCTTCAATAGGAAAAATTCGAACCATCAAATTTGGTAATACCGACAGCCGACTCTTTTTCTCCCGTCATCGTTCTTGACCTAAACCTTCGCTCTGATACCAGTTGTTAGGGAATTGATTTGGCTCCACCCGTAACATTTATTACCATAGATTTCAAGCTTCTATGTTATTAAGAAAAAAAGGGAATCGGCATCCTCAATATACCAAAAACAAGTTAATAAACCCATTTGTGAAGATCAAAAGAACATAGCATAAATTAAGCTTTGTACCACTTTGAAGTCTACTTATTTGCCCGTAACAGTTTGAATGGTAAATTAGGCTTGGTTTTTCTATAAAAGTGATAAATTCGAGTATCCATTCTTTCCAATTCGTTTGAAGAATGTATCAACATTCCAGGCTAAAAATGTCCTCTTTACACTTGTTACTATCTAATTTAGCCCCTAAACTTTTTGAAAATTGCTCAAATTTTTTGCTGCCCATCATAAACCCAAACCCAACTCTTTGTAAACCTCTTTCTGCCATCTGCAAAAGGGCCACTCTCTTGTTCTTGCTATCCCCTTTCAACCTCCTCTCCACAGCTTCCTTCTCCAACAAGGCAACTCTCAGCAAATTGCTGATGTCCCTATTCTCTTCAGTCAAACTCACCACGCTATTCTCCAATTCCCTCTTCTCCTTCTTCATTGTCTCTTATACTCATTCCCCTTCTTTTCAGCCTCCGCAGAAAAGCCTTATGACCATCCTCAATTCTTCTTTCAAATCCGGTTCCAAATTGATTGATTCACTCTCATTTAAGTCATTGACAATCTTTTCTTCGTCCACCTTATCAATTATTTTACACAAGCTCTCTTTTACTGACCTCACTGAGTTGCAAATTTCAAGAAAAGTTCACTACTTTGTCCTCTCTCGATTTAAAGTTCTTTGATTCTCTCCCTAGAAATCTCTCCTTCATTTTTGAGTCCCTCAATTCTAGCTGCAAACTCATCTTCTTTTTCTTTAGCTGAACCTTCGATCTCACGAACTCTGTCCAAAAGAGAGTCCTTTTCATGTAAGATTTGGGCGATAAAGATGATCAAATATGCTGTATGAGCGACTGCCTCGTCTCTCCCAAGGCGGAGGAGATTCAAGGCTTCATCCATCACCGACGATGTAGACAATAGATTATGGTGAGATTAGAAGAGAGATTCGAGCTTGGCACGGAGAACATGGACAGAGAATTCTTCTGCGAGAGAAGGTGAAGAACATGGGACGTCTTCCGGTAGTGTTTGTGAGGTACTACTCTCCATGAGTGAGAGGGTACTAGATGTGCAGGAATTTCCATGAACGGAGCTTGAGAAAAATGAGAGTTTTCAAAACTACCAGTCTATGGAGTGGTGAGTCTATGGAGTGGTGGGAAGGATGGTGAACGTCGGTTAGGTATATGCTTATGTCTTGTGCAAGAGACTTGTGTATGTGTTTTTGGTCATCAGTCATCACCCCTGTTTAGTTGTAGATGTAAGCAAATTTTGGACGAGATTTGTTAACACTTCCATCGAATATTCACGCTGACTTAAGCGAATTGTGCGGTAGGCACAAAATAAATGAAGAGGAATAAACATTTTCAGTAGTAAATGTTCATGTTTTTCAACAGACTTACATATAACGTAAATGATAAAATTATAGTTACTCATCATCAGATTTTTTGAAACTGAAAATAGTTTGTATCAAGTAAATTTTTGAAACAGTAGATATAATAATTGGTTCAGAAGATTTGCTATTAACCATCCGTTTGGAAGAACGGTTTGATCACAAATTATGGTTCAAACTTCAATCCACTTTTTCCTACGATGTTTTCTGTCAACAAAATTTAAACCACTTTTTCCTACGTTTCCTCTGGACAAAATTTGAACCAAAATATGTTTTGAACCACAACTTGTGGCTCAAACCACAGTTATCAAATATCAAATACCTGCAAAGAAATTTCTGAATTTCCACAACTATTTTGTTTATCATTTGGAGAGGTAAGACTAAAGACCTCATTTACTTTCGTTCAACCTACCCAATGATATCTGATAGGTGATGTACGAGACTAGCATACCTTAAATTGAAAATCAAGTTCTTGTTTATGCATCAAAAGGACATCCAAGGAATAAAAAAAGGGGCAAGAATCAAACTCTTCTTTTTATTTTTTTTCCTTTTTTGGGAAATGGGGGTTCATTCTCATGCATGAACCAGTTAGTTTTGCATATCTATCCGATCTCTTTTTAAACGGTCTTCTGGATAACTACGGATTTGGATCCTGAAACCAAGTTAGCCAAGTCCTAAAATGTGATGTTTTGGCGTTCCTCAGGCAAACATAAACTACTTTCTACATTTTCCCACTAAAAGATGATGTTATTATCAACTAACAATTTTCAAGATGGGTATAAGGTATTCAATCACTGGACCAGCAGAAAACAAAAAGGGACAAACTTGTGAATCCTGCTCATAAGCTATGATCAGCTAATCCAACTGCATTAACTGGTCGAACAACGCAATTCTCCAAAAAAAAAAAAACACAAGACTACTGTAACTGCACTATTCTAATTGAAAGATAAAACATGTCCAACCACCAAATGGTTGCACACTGCCAAAAATCTGAATTTTGAAACAAAAGACAAATACATGCATTCAATGATTCCCGTCAGTCAATTCAACAACTTAAAAACAAACAAAATATTTAAAATAAACTAAGTCTCCAATCAAAATGTTGCACAATTGCACAAACTAAAACTGACTTCTCTATAGTGTTGGATTCTAGGAAGTAACCAGAAAGATCTCTCATTTCTTCTTCTCTCCACCTCCACCAGCTCTGCAAACAAATTACAAAGAGAAAATGAGACACTGAAACTGAAACCCCAATCACAAGTTTTCTATTCATTATGGTAAAAATTAGATAAATTCTGTCATTACCTCATCTTGCGGAGAACGTTGGACATCTCCTCACGCTTCTTCTTTGCTCTCTTGTGGGTACCAAGCTTTCTTTTCGCCACTTTCAAAGCACGCTTGTCCTTCCCTACCTTCAAAAGCTCAGTAATTCTCTTCTCATAGGGAGCAAAACCAGCGACTTCACGGATCAAGTTTCTTACAAAATGAACCCTCTTACTGGTTTTCTGCAAAATGATATGGTTCTTAGTGCCGTAACACAACTTTGCATAAAGCTAAACTTAAAGATTAGAAACACAAGTCGACATAAAGAAAGACATCCAAAATGATACTGGTTTTCTGCAAAATGGTACGATTCTTAGTTCAAACTAAAAGGTCAGAAAAGCAAGTATACATATAGATAAAGAAATTCAAATACCAAAACAAAATGCACAAATGTAAAGTGACATAAAATCGTGAAAATTTTGAAAGATGACAAGGTTCTCAAAAAAAAAAAAAAAAAAAAAGAAAAAAAGAAAAAAAAAGAACCTTGAACAAGCTTCTTACGAAATGAACCCTGTTGCAGGTTTTTGGAAAAATGATAAATTTTTAGTGCCATAATACTAGTTCAAACGTCAAAGATTAGAAAAGAAACACAAATTTTCTGCTCTCACATGCAAAACACATCCAAAGACCAAACTAAAACGCAAAATGTAAAGTAACATAAAACATTGAAAATTATGGAAGAATTTCAAACTCGATAAGCTTACTCCTTTGCGATCAGAGGGGCGTACACAAATTTTCAGCTCTCACATGCAAAACACATCCAAAGACCAAACTAAAACGCAAAATGTAAAGTAACATAAAAAAGTAAAAATTATGGAAGAATTTCAAACTCGATAAGCTTACTCCTTTGCGATCAGAGGGGCGTGGAGCCAATTCCTTCTTGGTCACCACATGGCCTTTGTTCAACCCCACAAAGAGGCCTGTATTTGGCTGCTTCGGTGCCATTTCCTGATTCTATAAACACATTCAGATTAGATCCAACGACCCAAAAAGAAAACAAAAACACTTTGCAACATTGACTAGAATCGTTTCAGTTAAAAGGCAAGAATTTCACACTGTGTTCAAATCTTTGAACAACTAAACAAACACACGAATATAATCAAAACTTCTCCCTAACTACGAAACCCGAAGAAAACCATGAGAAGAAACTGATATATCTAGTTACAGACTTGGGAATCAGATAAAAGCGGTATGAAAATACCTTTTCCGACTCCAAGCTGCTTCCAGTTGCTGTAGGGAAGAATGGCGGAGAAGACGGAAAGCCGAAGAGAAAGAAGGCCTAGAAAATATATATACATGATAAACGGTAAACCCTAGTTCTTTCTCAATTGGGTCTTGTTAGCTTGGGCCTAATCAGCGTCGTCCTGGGCCGACCTTGGCTGAGTTGACAGAGCATACAGAAAGGGAAACGGGAGTTTTACAAATAGTAAAAATTACATCTTTTTTTTTTTATTATTATTTTTTTATTTTTTAAGAAGTGAATTTATATCAGTTTTTATTATATAAATATCATTTTTTTTTTGAAAATTTTATATATTTAAGACCTTAAAATATCCACTAACTAAATATTATCAAGTATTTAAATTTTTATAATAAATTCTTTTATTTTTTGAATAGTTAAATTAGAGAAAAAAATATATACGTATATTTTTTATTTTAACATATTACATTAATGCATTTTTATTATCACTTGAAGTCTTAAAAAAAAGAAATGAATATCATTGAGTATCATTATCATTACGTATCATTAACTTAGTATTGTAACAATTATGTAACATATAAGATATACAAAAAAACTTAATAAATACTATAACATTAATTTAATTACATATCACAAAAAATAAAATATTATTCATTTGAAGTCTTAAGAAATGAATGTCATTGTGTGTCATTAACTTAATGATGTATCAATTATATAACTAGTAAGATACATAAAAAGACTCAATAATACTATGTCATTAATTTAATTACAACACCTTAATTTCAATTTGTTAATAAATCTAACTTGTCGGTAAAAAAAATTCATCTTTTTAAGAAATTTTAAAATCGTTATTTTAGACACTAATTTAAATTTAAGCAACAAACAGTCTAATTCTATGGATTTTTTTAAATATAATGATATCATAATCCGTTTGAAATCTTAAATATATATTTTAGTTATTCTAAAAAAATAAATCAAAACTAACAATATCATTATTATGGTCATTAATGTCTTTATACTTATGTATTGAGACATATAAAGAATATTTATAAATTGTAAACATATTTTAATTATACAAATAAAAAATGTAACTAGACTGGATTGAAATATGTCACACGAATGAGGAGAAAAAAAATAAAAAACTCTTTGAAACTTTGAAAATATACCACAAATTACTTTTTTTTAGTAATTTTATTTTTATATTAATTTTTTTGGGTAGTATATAGTGTAAAAAATTTTTGCAAACGGCAAAAATCAATCCACTAGCCAATTAAGTGACATTGTTTATAAATATCTCAAGGAAATTGTATCAAATATCATAATTGAAAAACTTAATGAAAGTAAATATCCTATATTTTATATGTTTTAATACGTTAGTAAGTAGAATTTTTCAAATTTTTTAGCATGTAATTTTCAATTTTATCTTTTTATATATATTTTTTTAATTTTCTCTTCCCCTCCCTCTTTACTTTCTTTCTCCTCGTCTCGTTCTCCTCAACTTGGAGCATCAGAGTAATTGTTGTCACCGAAGAGATTTGCCATTGCCATCATCGTCTCTGGCTGGCACGAAGTCCAACAGTTACAACGAGTTTGGGATTGGATAGCGTACGCCAAGCTTGCACGTCACTTGTTGTCAGAAATGTCGTTGCTTGTTGGATCCACCATTGTGCATGAGAAAATGAGAAAATAGATCTGCCCTCACCGTCGAACCATATGCGCCCGTCACTCGTTGTTAGGCTCATCGTTGCTTATTGGATCCGCCATTGTGCATGAGAAAACGAGAAAATAGATCTGCCCTTGCTGTCAAACCATATACGACCGTTGTCGTGCTTCGTTCGTCATCGGTCGTCCTCGTAGCTGAACCAGGTCTGCCATTGGATGAGAGAGGAGAGAGAGAGAAACGGGGGGACAAAAGATGGGTAGAAAGAGAAACGATTCTTGGTACAATGGTTTCATTGTCATATGATGCCGGAGAGGGGGTGGTGTCGTCACCACAGCAGCGCCATGAGATGGCCATGACAGGTTTGAACAACATTGGAAAGATGTAGATGGGAGAGATTTTACAAGAGGGAATTTCAGGAGGGAAAAAAAGAAAATAAAAAAAGAGAAAAATTATAATTCGTAACCGATCGTCCTCATAGGTGAATTAGGTCCGCCATGAGGGGTAGAAAGAGAAATGATCTTTGGTGCAAGAGTTTCATTGTCGTCTAATGACGGAGAGGGGGACGGGTTTTAGGAGGGAGTTATTTTTTTTTTTTTGGGTTACAAGAGAGTGAAAATGTCATCATTTTTTAGTAGGGTTAAGCGTGACTAGAACCTTTAATCTATAGTTAGGGTTGAAGGACTTGCGACCAACTAAGCCGTCCTCATTTGTCAAAAAATACATATTATTCTACATTTAAAAAATAAAAAATTATACATTATGCTACACTTTTAAAAAATTTATTTATTTTGGCATTGACTTCTTTTCAAAACCTCGATTTTAGATTTATTTTATTTAAGTCATAATGAAAGTGGGAAAAGGGATTTAAAGGAACACCACATGAGTTTCTCTCTTGTTTCTTTCTTTCTTTTTTTTTCCCTTAAGCACGTTGTGCAACTAAATCAAAAAATTGTTTTACAATACAACAAAAAATAAAGTGTTAAAAAGTATTGCTGTTCGCACTATTAGTTTGTAAATTACTAACATAGTGACAATTTAATTGCTAATCTTTTAATTTTAATAATTATTCTATAAACTCTAGCTTTTTGGTGGTTTTGGTTAGAGTCTCAAATACTTCACTACGACAATGACGAAGAATTAATTTACTGAAAAGGTTTATTGATTGCGTAAAGTATAAACCAATGTCGTTCCTCAAATTTCAACTCTTTTATTTTGACCGGTGCATTAGTGAAGGGGCGAGTAATTCCAAAGGAGACTCTATTACACTTGATTTATCAAATTAACGATTGAACCTTCTTTAGAAAAAAAAATAATAATAATGATTCGACCGTCTAACATATAACGTTAGTCTTAGCTCAGAACGTGTTGGATATCAAAACAGCTATGAAGGCACAAATGAGTATGACCATCTCAATATCTCGATAAGGGAATATAAGTTATAGGGTGTTCGGTATAGTGGTTAGAATTATTAATTAAAATTGTAAATATTGTAGTATATAAGAGCTTAATACAATAATAATTTTTTGTTTTTATTGAACATGTGAGAGTTTTATACTGTTTTTAACTAAAAAGTTGGTTAGAACTAACTAATGCGAAATGAACTATTAAATTATGCTTTAGAAGACAATATAGCATAAATTATGCTTTCTCTTTCAACATATATACAATGGCAGCATGTATGATTTTTACCGCATAAATTGAAATGTTCTTTGTAGCCTATAAATATTGTAAGTCCTCTGTCCCATTCTCCCAAAAGGGCCACATCCAAAGCCAGTAACAAGTCTTAGGGGTTGGTGAGCTACAAGTAGACAAGAGCCAGTTTGCCAATGGATTGTAAAAATAGTATTCGGTAGTCTAATCATAGATTCATAACGTAAAAGAAATTATTAAAAAACAATGAGAAGTTTTTTGGTAATTTAAAACAGGAGAATTGGAAACTCATTAACTTAACAATCGGGGAAGACTTGACTGTGACGTTTTCAACTACTGTTTGTCTTGGTTTCTTGTTTACACACTACATATTCACACCAAAAATAGTGATTTGCAAGGGTCAATGGAGTTCCCTTAATTTTTCACCAAAAAAAAAAATCCCTTCAAAAATTGCAAATGTATATTGTATTTGAAATAGTTTCACAAATTTAACTCATGGAATTTCTTCATTTACATGTTGGAAATGAAAATTTTTGAAAGTCTTCCAAAAAAAGAAAAATCCCAAATCCCAAAACTAATATTCCTAAAACCTAAACCAAAATCCACACCATGAACATGAATTTTATGAGGAATGACGCTGGGGAATATTAAAGACCAAGACACCCATCTCATGATAAAAATATACGAAACTACAGTGTTTCATGGTGTTAGAACTCTAAAAATTATAGCATATGAGAGCGTTATATTGTGACAACTTTTTCTTTTATTGTAGCATGTGAGAGCTCGACATTGTTTCTAATTGAAAAATTGATTAGAACTAACGTTATCAAGCATACTTGCAACCTCTTCTAAATTCCTACCCTAATAAATAACACAACCTAAAAGATCATATTCAAAAAATATTCGAGATATGAATAATTTTTTTTCATCATGTGAACAGGTGACGTGTTTGTGTAAAGTTCCCAATATTAATACATATTTTTTTCTGTTCGGTATACATACTTTTAGGAAGGAATCTTAAAAATTTAAAATACGTTATGGCAAGCATAATTTATATTAACCTGCCAGTGGGGATTATTCACACACTCGCACATGGGCTTTCTTGTCTAACCTTGGTTTAGTGGGTTGGTGCCTTTACGGAGACTCTTTTTGTTGTTTCCCAAAAAGCTTAAGCTTCTTCTCCAAGCGCAGAGTGGCCATTTACGGTCATACATTTTCCGGGGATACTTTACGGATGGGAAGCGTTTCAGTCCCCGGAAAAGAAGAAGACGAGCGAGTATTCGATGTGGAGGAGACTATATTTGTTGCGGTGGGGAACGACGCCAAGCAGAGCGAGAGAGCTCTGACATGGGCGGCGACTAACTTCTCGGGGAAGAAGATTTGCGTTCTCCATGTTCATCAGCCTTCGCGTCTGCTCTCAATGAGTGAGTTTTTTAATGGATCATATCGTGTTGGTTTTCGTAATTCGATTGCGAATTTAGTTGAACTCGTTGGAGAAATTTGTTAACCGATTTGATTTGAATCCGGTTGATGTTTGTTTGTTTGTTTGTTAATTGCCTGTGTTTGGCTCGCGAGAAACTGGAGGATTTTTGACCTAATATGGAAAGGGAAAATCCTTGCCTAATTGTGATGTATTTTAGTATTATCATTATTTTTTTTCCTTTTGCTTAAATTAGACCTGATTTGCTGTATTTAAATTGTCAATTCCATTTTATGTCTCTTGGAAATCAAATGGAGTTGAAGTGAGAGCGGAGTTAAGTGTTCGAGAAACGGGAGGGAAAAGAAAACTGTAAATGTAAAATTTAGATCGAGAACAATCTGCTTAGTCTTTTGCTACTATTTTATGAGATCATAAGCAGAGATTGGATTTTATGGTTAAGAACGTAATTAGTTTTAGTGCCTTGTTACGATTTCTGTAGATTCAATTTGACGTTGATATATAACGAAACATATGTGCTTTTTGCATTTATTTAAGTTATTTTCCTTTCTCAACTACTAGTTTTCGTTTAGCAGTTTCTTTTTTCTTTAGGTATACTTCGTATATTCGATAACTTGCTGTTACTCTGATTTGCAGCAGAAGGAGATGTTTCTGCCAATAAACTGAAACAGTACATGGTTAGAGCATATCAAGAATTTGAAAGGCGAAAAGTACGAGGACTTCTAGATAACTACCAACTTATTCTTTCCCAAAAAGGGGTATATGTTCCTTTTTCTTTTGTTTCCTTGTTGGCTAGTTTAGTTACTGTGAATTGTACGTGCTAACAGTGATTGTAGTGTAATTCATGCGTGGCGATGGCAAAGCATACTTTTGTCTTTGGTAAATGTGCAATGCAGCAAAAGATTCGTACTTAACTTAAACTACACACTGATGCACATTCTCACCTTACAACTTTTTCAAGTTTTTAGAAGATTTTTCTTTCCTGTTTCTTGAAATATAAATGCATATAATTTTAAACTGTCAAATTTGACGAATGGGCTTGTTTTTTCTAGGTGCATGCATCTAAAATATGGATTGAAATGGAAAATATTGAGAAAGGCATTGTAGAAATAATTTCTCGGCATGATGTTCGATGGCTTGTCATGGGAGCTGCTGCAGATGAATATTATGACGAGTATGGATATACTTAAAATTTACTGTTATAGTGCTATAACTTTTGTTTTTCATGTAACAGTTAGTTGATGCTTTTGTAAAGAAGCTTGTTTGCTCAAGGGAGTTTATACATTTTGAGAAATTTTTGAATTTCCACATCGCTTTTGTTAATCCATTTATTGAGCAACAGATGAGCACCAATATACATCTGTTTTCATTTTAAATGCCTGATTCTTTTCTCAATTGCAGGAGACTCGCAGATCTCAAGTCCAAGAAAGCAATTGTTGTATGTGAACAAGCACCAAGTTCCTGTCACATTTGGTTTATTTGCAAGGCGCATCTCATATATACAAGGTAGTCTCCTGTCAACTAAGAAATTTTCCAACAAAGTTCGCCAAGTGACAGAAAATGCTACGTTTTGGTATAGTTTAAGTAAAAATTTAATATTGTTTGCATTACATGGTGCATCGCTCTACAATGAACCAAAGTGACATTTGAACACCTTTTTTGGTTGTTATGTCTTTTTTTGCTTCCTTCCAAGCAAAGGTGGTTTATTTTCAGTTTATAGTAAGCATGAAGTCAAGATAATCCTGATGTTTCATCTCATGCCTGATTTAATATTCATGCGCGTGATAACTGTTTTTTACCATCTTGCTCAATCTGTTATCACGACTACGTTTGATTTCATGCACATGCCATGACCATCTTAGTTATTCTCTTTAACATGTGATATATTAACCACTGATTTCTAGAAAACTTGAATAGGGGAGACAGTCTAGAAAGAACTGAAATAGAGGTTGTCCCACCGTTGCTGCTAATGAATTCACCTTCCGGAACCAAGCTCTCTTGTGACTGGAAATCACATCCCACCGGTCGGCTGAGCAATCTAGGTGGGCCCACAGCTATGTTTTCCTATATTCAGAAGTTTATGTTTGAGTTTGTTTCTCATGTCAATATTCTATCCTCTCAAATTATTTAGATTGATAACTTACTTACAGAGTTGTGCAGATATAGAGGAAGATGTCAATAAATTGGAAGAAATATCTAGGTCATTTTACGACTCAATGGATTCAAGCTGGTCTTCCAACAGAGTGGTTGATGCTTCAAAGTTGTTCCCATTATTGGCGGATGAGGTGAGAGATGGTTGTAAAATTTACCTTGATCGCCTACTTCCCTGAGTGGCTTCTGTTATAATTATGTAGAATAATCTTCTTTTCTTGCATGATGCAAGATTAGTGTCCAAGAATAGCCATTTTCTTTTCATGCCCTCATTTGAGCAAAGAGAAAAAATGTTTAAAACAAAATTTCTAGAACTTGTAATGTGTGTGTTGATTTTATGTGAAAGTGACATGATAATATTTTTCTCTTATGGAGAGTGATCTGTCTTTAAGAAAACTTGCTTTTTTATTTTCTGTATTTTCTTTCAATCAATACATTGGAGCAGGTTCTTTTCAGTTTAAATCATTTGGTTCTTTTGTGATTCTGAATTTTGCAGGAGCAGAAAGCAGAAGAAGAAGCAGTTAGCAAAAGCTATCTTAGTCTAGAAGAAGTCATTGAGGACAACAAAGAATCAAAATGGAAGGATTTTGAAGAAGCTGTGAAGCAATGGAAAGATGATGAAAATATTGTGGATGCTAAATGCAAGGCAAGCTTTCTATTTTGTTAATGTTTCTTTCTTTCTCCTTTTGTATTAATATCTATTCTCGGAGATGTTATATTCCAAAATTTTACATTTATTAAATTAAAAGCTCTCATCTTGTAGAAGAAGTACAAAATCAAGAGATGCTTTTTAGATTTCAGGCTGTAGAATCTTGCATGAATTTATCAATAATGTCATCTAGCCACAACTTGGAAGGATATGAGCTAGGAATATGACGTCTAGTGTTTATTTCTTGTGTCCTCCTTATGTGACAAATTCTGCAGATCTTTTTTCTTCTGGTTAAATAAACTTTGCAGATTCCTTAGTTCAATGGTTAGCTAATTTATGTTAAAGATTCTCTCTTTTCATTCTTGTTCCTTCTAACATCAATCAGATTTATCATCACTCCATGCTCACGTAAAGAATCCATCTTCATATGGTTTGTTTTATCTGCTTCATAGTAGATAAGGCAAGTCAGTTAGTCAATTTCATCTCCAAATATTATCTGGTTATCATACCATCTGACAGGCAAAAGCATTTCAAAGATTATGTGTTAAGGAGATTATCCAAAGAAAAGAGGCAGAAGAAGCTTTGGAAAAAGTAAAGCAAGAACTGGAAAGGATGAAAGATGAGCGCAATGAGTTCATGGAAGAAATCCAGATGGTTCGGGAAAATAATGTAGTGCTAGAGAGTGCAGTTGCAAAGTCACAAGAGGAAATTAAGGAATTGGAAGAGAAGATCATCTTAGCTGTTAAACTCTTAATAAGTTTTAGAGAAAAACGAGATAAAATGCGGATAGAGCATGAGATTGGGGTAAGAGAAGTTGAGTGGCTGAGAAGATTAATGAAAGGGGAGTCTTCAAGTTTTTCTCGGTCCGAATTCCCAGTTTTCTCTTTCTTGGAGATCAATGAGGCAACTAATGATTTTGATCCATCCTGGAAAATTGCTGAAGGAAGGTATGGAACTGTCTACAAAGGGATTCTTCACCATATGCACGTTGCTATAAAGATGCTGCCCTCCTATGGCTCTAAGGGTCAGTTAGACTTCCAACGTGAGGTAAATCTATAAAGACTACATATGATATTTTCTGAAACCAATTGAATAATGTGAATAACATGCATTCTGGTATACTAGAAGCTCAAAATTATGCTGGTGTCTCTGAGCTGACCTCTTTTAAGTTTTGTCAACCAGGAATTACACATTATTATTGTCACTTGTGTTCTAAGAAATTTTGATAGTTTCTTGATTGAATTTCATCAGGTAGAGATTATAAGCAGGATAAGGCATCCAAATGTGACAACACTCATTGGAATGTGTCCAGAATCTAGATCACTAGTTTACGAGTATCTGAAAAAGGGCAGCCTTGAAGATTGCCTCAGCAGTAAACACCCCATTCCGTGGCAAATTCGAACATCTATTGCTTCTGAGATATGTTCTGCACTTATCTTTCTTCACACAAGTAAACCTTGCATTGTCCATGGAAACGTGAAACCCAGTAATATTCTTCTTGATGCAAACTATGTGAGCAGACTGGGTGACCTGGGAATCATTTCTCTGATTCAGAAAAATGAACTGGCCAAATCAACCACAAGATATAACAACTCAGATGCAAACTCTGTGTATGTGGATCCCGAGTATCTTGAGACTGGAGAGCTTAGACCAGAATCAGATGTTTACTCGTTTGGAGTAGTACTTTTACGACTATTAACCACAAGACCACTTCAGGGGCTTATAAAAGACGTGAAATGTGCTTTAGAAAATGGTAACATAACCTCAGTGTTAGACTTTTCAGCTGGGGATTGGCCCCTTGAGCAAGCTAAACGGTTGGCTCAGTTGGCTATAAAGTGTAGCAATAAAAACCGGCTCGATCGGCCAGACCTTGCTTCAGATGTCAGGGGTGTTCTTGAGTTAATGAGAGCTTCATGTATTGCCTCAGCTTCATTCTTAGTTTCCAAGAAGCTTCAACGGATACCCTCCCATTTTGTCTGCCCGATTCTTCAGGTAACAACGGATACCCTCCCATTTTGTTTTGAACTTGTACTATAATAGTTACACCTGGATATGATTGCACTTCTTTAAACCACCCTTCGGGATTCTGATCATGGCTTCGCCATGTCTAAGTGTGAGCGCCTTCTGTACAGTAATTGGAAACGCCCTACCAAAGGGTGTGAAATGATGAAAACTTTATAACTCGAGCACTGACCTGATGGCATTAGTCAGCTTCAGCCCAGTCATGCATGTTTTCTCATCACTTTGTTTGCATTTGTAGGAAATCATGAAAGATCCGCAGATAGCTGCAGACGGTTTCACGTATGAGGCAGAAGCAATAAGTGGGTGGTTGCATAGTGGCCACAACACTTCCCCCATGACAAACCTTAAGCTTGATCACTGCAATCTTGTCCCAAACTATGCACTTCAGAATGCAATTCAACAATGGCAACTACAGCAATAAAATCTTATTTACATCCTCACATTTTCACATATATGACCTTCAAATATGGTGATATACCCGTGAGGCCTTTATACCAATTGGACCTCCAGAGTCCTTTTCCCAAATCTAACTAGCTGCCATAATGTACAGAATAGTGATTTTTCTTCCAGAGATTAGTGATATAAAAAAGCACTGGTTTTTGAATATATCTAGAAGAGACGGAAGCTTAATCATAGAAAACGCATGGCAAGCTCTTTGTTTAACCTTTTTTTTTATTTGTTTTTTATTTGACGCATAAGAAATAGCTTCGAGTACAACAACAGTTCAACACACCGAGGTGACTTGACTCCTTTATACCAATATGAAACCTTTTTTTTATGGTTTTAGTTTAAATTTTGTGAGAGAAAACATTATATAAAAAGTAGTTGGAAATGCTTATACCGAATGGACTCTAAGAATAATAGTCAAACCTAACGCCCGAAAAATAGGTAGTTATGGCAAACTTTAATTCAACAATAATGTTGTCCTTGGGAAGTATGATTAGACCCAATAGGTGGAACCAATTTTGGTTAAAAACACTAGCATATGAAAGCTTTATATTATAGTGATTTTTTACTCTTTATAGTAGTATGTGAGAGCTTTTTACTGTTTGTTGGTACCCTATAAATTTCTGAAGTCCTTATCATACATTTACAGCATTGTGAACTACTCAGATCACTACTAGTGTATCCGATTCTATATCCTCGGTATGTCTTTTGTCTTGGAATTTTGCATCTTCAATGCTTGGGGGAAAAAAATTATACCTATTCCACCTAGTTCACTTTACGAATAAATTGTTCCATCAGGTAATTTTTAATATTTTGTGATGAGAACTGCAATTTAGCCACTCACTTTAATAAATGAGCTTTTAAATTGGGTTTAGACAAATGAACACTATATTTTTCAACCGCCAACAGTTTGGCGAAGTCGTTGGTGATTCTTTGAATTCACAGTAAATACAGTATTTCTTAGTAAATATTGTATTTTTTGACTACCGACGGTCCGTTGAAGTCGCTGGTGATTTTTTGTATTTACACTATGATACTGTATTTCAAATGAAATACTGTATTTTTTGGCTACCTAAGGTCTGACGAAGTTGTTGGTGAATTTTTGTTTTCACATGATAAATATGGCATTTCTTGGTAAATATTGTATTTCTCTGCCATTGATGGTCCGGTGAAGTAGCTTATAAATTTTTGTATTTATGCGACAAATACTGTATTTCCTGGTAAATATTGTATGTACACGACCGAAGGCAATGCCGGCAAGAGATGATGGTGAGAGATGTAGAAGATAAAGAGGTATGAGTATTTTAGAGTTTTTGTTCACAATTTTTCATGAGATATTACTCAATTTCTTATGATATGCTGCATATTACACATTTTGAAACTATATAACATTATTTACTAAGGTTTAGCCTAAATATGCTATTTTGCTCATTCTCCTTGTATGTGTGTGTATGTTTAGCTGTGCTAAAATTTATAAGGGGAATTTTTATAAATGCCATCGTTTAAAATTTAATTTTTATAAATGCTATACATGTTCATTTGTGTGGCACAACATGTTATTTAAAGTGTAGCATAAATAAACATAATTTTTAAAAGTGTGACATAACATGTATTTTTCTCAATTTATTAAATACAATTTTGACCTTTTAGTTAATATTATCTCCATTTTAAATGGAATTTAATGTGACTAGAGATATTAAAATTAGCCATGCTTGGTGGGCTAGTACGGACACGACATGCTAAAAAAGTAGGCATGACATGATATGACATGATTACTAAATGGCTTAGCCTAGTATGTTTATTAAATGGGTCGGGCTTAACGTGACTTTTAGGCATGACACGCTAAAAATACGAACACGGGCATGAGCACTATAAACGGGACAATAATGGCACAACATTATTGTTTTTTATTATGTATTTCTAACACTTTTTTTAATAAAAATTATAATATATATTTTTCTAAACAAAGTGATATATCATTTGAGTTTTTCCATATTTTATTTCATTTTAAGAAAATTTTAATTGTGTTTGATATTTGTGTTTCTTGTTTACTTGTAATTTGCTATCAGGCATGATCAATGCACAAGCATGTTTAAGAGCACGAATATGAATAGGCCGTGGGTAATATTGATGCCATAAGTGAAAAAGAGAAAATTACATATTATGTCACATGTTTAAAAGTTGTATTTATTTATGCCATACTATTATTCATACTACATATTAAATTATACCACGAATAAACATATATGGTATTTATAAAAAGTAAATCTTAAATAAAGGCATTTATGAAAATTCCTTAATAAAAATAAGCATAGCCCAACATGACACTCTAAATAAATAAGCTAGGCTGAGCACAACAAGCAAAGCATGTTTGGGCCTAATTTAAGTGGGCTGGGCTAGGCCAACACATTTGATATCTCTAAATGTGGATAATGACTCGTGAGAGTTTTAGGAGAGATAAAATAATAATAAAACAAGTAGATTTTAAAAAAAATGTAAAAAGGAAAAACCATGTATGAAATAAAAAAACCAATTTGTGTCCTCAACTTAAACATTTTTTTTCTATTTAAAATATATATTTTTTAGATTTTTTTTGTCATTTTATCCCTCTTAAAACTCTCATATGTCATGCTTATTAGGGCTATACATTGGTCAATTTTAGTCTGTTTTTGGTAAGTTGGTTACTGACTGATGGTGGTCGGTTTTAAAAATGTTGAACCGAAAGCTGACCGAGTAATTAGACAATCGGTTAGTTTTTGACTGACAACGGCTTGTTTTTTGGCAGTCAGTTTTCGACTAGAGCAATCAGTCAGGATATTAAAAGTAATTAGACAGTATACTAAAATTTTCATTTTCCAATCTTATAATATATAGAGATTCAATGAATTGCCCATTTATATGTCAAAACATAGTGAAAAAATGATTAATTATGATGTCATTCCAAATTCCACAAAGATTAAAAAAATACCTAGAAAATAAAACATGATTGACAAAAAAACAAACCCAACAATTCTATGTATATCCTCCAACTCTAAGAAAAAAATACCAAAGTGGGAAAACCACTTGTTCAACTGAGCATATACACAGTTATACACTCTGCATTCTTCCCTAATTCCCTTATTTACCTAAATAGAAGACTCCTTTCCCAACAAAAAAGAGGTTTTGAGACCTTATTGAGAGAGAAGAACCGAATAAATTACTAGCTGCAATGAGGAAAAAATTAGCAATGTAATTGTAATGCAACATGAAACTTTTTCAAAAAACAATCAAACAAATTCAAATTAAGTTAACTATCTTATTGTACATTTGCTATAGTTCTATACATTTCTTTCTTCCCTTGTCATTTTCTATCTCAGTAATATACTGCTTACGACAATAACCAGCCAAATAAGAGATAAAGGATAATGAGCAGCCAAATAAAAGACAATAACCGGCCAAAATAAATACTTGAAAAAGGTGCCTTCAAAGTTCAAACTAAATAACAATGTACCGATACTCTTATATATTAATGTACAACATACATCTATTGAATTTTGAGAATTTTGATGTAGTCGGTCGGTTAACCGAGCAACCAAAAACTTAGTGCTGAACATTGATGGGCAAAAACACATGGGCAATCGATTTTTGAACTGACATGGTTGGTTTTGGTATCTAAATCGATTTTTTTTGGTTTTTTCATTAGGTTTGGCAGTTGGTTTTGATTTTTTGGTTTTTTTCAAACATCCCTAATATTTACATGATATTTATGCCATATTCTGTTTAAAAATCAATGGCTTATTGACTAAGAAAAGTTAGACCTTTAAAAGTAAATGTCAAATAGACAATAATGTAAGTAACCGTTAATTATTTGCCTATTTTGGGAAATAATCGGTGGTTGATTAATAAGTGACTCCAACTATAAATGACAAGCAATCCAACTTCTTGACTACTTAAACAATAACAATATTACAATTATCATAAAAAAATAAAAAAATAAGGACACACGGTTTTCAAGAAAAAGGAGAGATAAATCTAAGAGAGGTATAAAAATCTCTTAAGAAATTTAGAGGAATGTCCCTTTAATGTGAGGGCACCAAAATTTACATCTCCTTTTAAATGCTAAAAATTTGTTGTTTAAATTTCTCTATTCATATATAATAGTAACTATGAAGACAATACTCGTAAAGAATAGCGTTACCTCATTAATGACCAACCAAGGTGAATTTGATTTTAAAAACTTTTTAACTCCACACAATAATTAAAAAGCTATCAACAAAATACAAATAAATTTAATATGCCAAGTATTAGAAACTTAACTAGTCATAAATACTCATCTGGGCACCGCAGCACTAGTTTTGGGCACCACGGTGCCCTCCCAAAATCAAACCAGTGTCGCGGCGTTGGTTTTGGGCCCTGTGGCACTAGAGATCTACCCTTTTGTAATTTTTTATTACAGTTAGTATTTTTAAAGGCCCAAAACATGTGGCTGCTAGGGTTTTCTCAATAGAAGTGCTTTTTCTCTTTTTTGGGGTATTTAAATAGATATAAGGTGGCTAGGGTTAAGAGAGTGGTATTATTTTGAGTGAGGCATTATTTTATAAGTGTGAGAGCTTTATTGTTGAGAGAGAAAAAAGAAAATTCCCATGAAATGTGCTAGGTAGAAGAGAGATTTAGGAAACATAAATTAAGAGTGCTTGATAAATTTCTCTTGTAATCTATAATCTTTTTCATTATAGTGAAATTTGCAGCAACAGAAACATGACGTAGTCTTAAATTTAGACGAACCTATACAAAAATTTGGTGTCTCTTTTTTTCTTTTCTTCTTTCCTTTTTCTGCAATTATTCATTCTTGATGGTCCTTAGAATTAGGAGGTGTCTAATTTCCCAACAATTGGTATCAAAGCGAAGGTTCGGGTCAAGAACAATGACGAAAGAAGAAAGTTTGGCTGCCGGTATCACCAAATTTGATGCTTTGGATTTTTTCTATTGGAGGATGTAAGTAGAAGACTACTTCTACAACAAAAACTGCACTTGCCCTCAAGTAATAATCTTGAAGGCATGAAGGATGATTAATGGACTCTTTTTGATAGACAGGTGTTGGGTGTGATCCGTTTGACCCTGTCAAAAAACGGGGCTCACAACGTTATGAAGGAGAATACCACAGCAGGAATGATGAAGGCCTTGTTAGAGATGTATGAGAAGCCCTCTGCAAATAACAAGGCACACCTTATGAAGAAGCTCTTCAATTTAAAAATGCCTGAAGGTGCCTTGGTGGTAGAGCATATGAATAATTTCAACACTATTCTGAATTAATTGGTCTCGGTGGAGATTAAATTTGATGATGAAATCAATGCCCTAATCCTTTTGGCCTCGTTATTGAATAGTTGGGAACCCATGAGGGTGGCCATTACAAATTCAATAGAGAATGCAAAATTAAAGTTTGCTGATGTCAGAAACTCTATTCTAGCGAAAGAAATTCGCAGAAAGGATTCTGGTGAAGCCTCAACGTCGAACTAGGTCCTTAATGTTGAGAATAGGGCAGGAAACTTAAGAGGCATTCCAACAGGGATAATGGAAAAAGAGGCAAGTCGAGGAATGGGAGAAGTAAGTCAAGAAACGATGGGAATGTGGAGTATTGGAATTGAAAAATAATTACAAGGCTCCGAAAAAGAATGAAGACAAGAACAATGATGCTGCAAACGTCGCCACTAAAGAGGCACATGATGCCTTACTCTTGTCTGTTGACAATTCTTTTGATTCATGGATAATAGATTTAGAAGCATCATTCCACACTACTTCACATCGTTATGTCCTAGAGAATTATGTTGCCAATAATTATGGTAAGGTTTACCTTGTTGATAGTGAACCTTTGGACATTGTTGGCATTGGAGATGTCAGTTTGAAAATGCCTAATGGGTCTGTGTGGAAGATTCAGAAGGTAAGACATGTACCCAAATTGATGCGCAACTTGATTTCGGTAGGACAACTGGATGACGAAGGATATAATGTGACATTCAATTGTGGAGGTTGGAAAGTCACAAAGGGAGCCATGGTCATTGCTTGGGGACGTAAAGCTAGAACTCTCTACATTGTAGAGATACCATAGCAGTCGCTGACTCTACTGCAAATACTAAGCTATGGCATCGTAGACTTGGTCATATGAGTGAGAAGGGAATGAAGGTGCTTCACTATAAAGTAAAACTGTCGAGATTGAAAACTGTTGATCATAGTTTATGTGAAGCCTGCATCTTTGGCAAGGAGAAGAGAGTCAGTTTCTCAACAACAGACAGAGAGCTTAAGTCTAGGAAGTTGGAGCTAGTTCACACTGATGTGTGAGGACCTTTGACGACGACTTCCCTTGGTGGCGCTAATTACTATGTGACATTTATTGATGACTCAGTTTATGTGAAGCTAGGAACAAAGGTGCTTCACTATAAAGTAAAACTGTCGAGATTGAAAACTGTTGATCACAGTTTGTGTGAAGCCTGCATCTTTGGCAAGTAGAAGAGAGTCAGTTTCTCAACAATAGGCAGAGAGCCTAAGTCTAAGAAGTTGGATCTAGTTCACACTGATGTGTGGGGATCTTTGATGGTGACTTCCCTTGGTGGCACTCATTACTATGTGACATTTATTGATTACTCAAGCAGGAAGGTATGGGTTTACTTTTTAATAAACAAATCTAATGTTTTTGATACTTTCAAGAGATGGAGAGCCATGGTAAAGAATGAGACAGATTTGAAGGTAAAGTGCTTACAATCTGATAATAGGAGAGAGTAAATAAATGATGAATTCCAATGGTACTGTGTTAAGAATAGAATAAAGATGAATAAAACTATTCCAGGGAAACCACAACAGAACAGTGTAGCTGAGAGGAGAAATAGGACTCTAAACGAGCATGCCAGAAGCATGAGGTTGCATGCAGGGCTACCAAAGTCGTTTTAGGCTGAGGCAATTAATAAAGCAGCTCATCTGATCAATAGAAGTCCATCTACACCATTAAAGTTGAAGCTACCATAAGAAGTATGGAGCAGTCTCTTGTACTTGAAAGTGTTTGGTTGTATTTCTTATGTTCATATTGATCCTACTGCTAGAAATGAACTTGATGCAAAGTCAAAGAAATGTTTCCTTGTTGGTTATGGTGCACTTAAGTTTGGTTATCGTTTATGGGATGACCAAAATCGAAAGATTATCAGGAGCAAGGATGTGATCTTCAATGAAGGTGTTATGTATGGGAACAAAGATAACACTGATTCAAAAAGTTTAAGTTCTAAAGTTAAGAAGCCTGAGGTAATTCCATTGAAGGATCTTCCTGAAATGGAAGGGCAAAATTCAGAACTTCAAGACCTAGAAAATATTACTCCAGAAAAAAACTAGAGTACTCTTGCAACTCCAGTCAAGAGATCTAGCAGGTCCATTAGACCGCCGCAAAGATACTTCCCTTTCCTATATTATATTTTGTTGACTGACAGAGGTGAACCACAGAGTTATGATGAAGCTGTGTAGGCTAAAGATTATGTCAAATGGGAGTTAACCATAAAGGATAAGATGGATTCCTTAATGTCCAATCAGACATGGCAATTGGCAGAACTGCCAAAGGGCAAAAAGGCCTTACATAACAAATGGGTATACTGGATAAAAGATGAAAGTGATAGCAACAAACAGTATAAGACAAGGCTGGTGGTAAAAGGCTTCCAACAGAAAGAAGGCATTGACTTTAATGAGATTTTTTCTCCTGTAGTGAAGCTAACCACGATTAAAATGGTACTTGTGCTAGTGGCAAATGAAGACTTGTTCTTGAAACAATTGGATGTTAGGATAGCTTTTTTCTATGGTGATTTGGAGGAGGAGATCTATATGAAGTAGCCACAAGGTTTTTAAGTACTGGGTAAGGAGAACATGGTGTACAAACTTCAGAAGAGCTTGTATGGCCTCAAACAAGCTCCCAGGCAGTGGTACAAGAAGTTTGACGGTTTTATGTACAACAATGGTTTCTTGAGATGTCAGGGAGATCACTATTATTATGTGAAGAATTTTGGTGACTCTTACATTATATTGTTGCTATATGTCAATGACATGTTGATAGCAGGAGGAAGCAAACAGAAGATTGACAAGCTGAAGAAAAAGCTGTCTAAGGAATTTACAATGAAGGATTTGGGTGCTGCAAAATAAATCCTTGGGATGAGAATAACAGTGAACAGTAGTGGTCGAAACCGTCACAAGAAGAATATGTTGAAAAGGTGCTGAATAGATTCAACACGAGTAATGCAAAGCCTGTGAGTACTCCTTTGACTAGTCACTTTAAGTTGTCAAAGAAGTAATCACCGACCATGGAGCACGAGCGAGATCACATGGCCAAGTTGCCTTATGCTTCTGCAATAGGCAATCTCATGTATGCCATGGTTTGTACCAGACCGGACATTGCACATGCAATGAGACTTGTGAATAGGTACATAAACAATCCAGACAAGCAGCATTGGGAGGCAGTGAAATGGATTTTCAGATATCTGAGAGGTATTGCAAGTTTAGCTCTGTGTTTCAAGAAGTCAGATTTGGAATTACAGGGTTATGTAGATGCTAATATGACTGGAGATATTGATGGCCAGAAAGAGTACCACCGGTTATGTTTATACTTTAGGTGGCATAGCAGTTAGTTGGGTCTCGAAGCTGCAAACGATAGTTGCCCTCTTTATAACTAAAGCAGAGTATCTGGCGATGATTAAAGCAAGCAAGGAGATGATTTGGTTGCAGTCATTCTTAGAAGAACTGAATCACAAGCAGGAAAGGAGTGTGCTACATAGTGACAGTCAGAGCACCATTCACTTGGTGAAAAATCCTGCATTTCATGCTAGGACAAAGCATATACAGTTGTGGTATCACTTAATCAGGTCGGCTTTGGAGGATGGAGTGTTAAAGCTTGAAAAGATTCTTAGGAGTTAGAATCCAGCAAATATGCTTACCAAGACTATTCCCATTGAGAAACTGAAGTTGTGCATAACTTCAGTTGAACTTCTCCGTGAGGCGTGAGAAGTTGTTGTCACTACAGTTGGAGACACGGTGATTGTTTAGTCTCCAAGTGGGAGATTGTTGCAGGTGTGGAGCCAAATCAACCCAGCAAAAGAGAAAAGAGAGAAAAAAAAAAGGGATAGGGAAGTGCCCGGGCGCCGCAACGCCAGTTTTGGGTGCTGCAGCACCAGCCCAAAATCAAACCGGTGTCGCGGCGCTGGTTTTGGGCTCCATGGCAGTAGAGATCTGCCCTTTTACGATTTTTTGCTGCAATTAGTATTTTTAAAGGCCCAAAACATGTGGCTGTTAAGGTTTTCTCAATAGAAGTGTTTTTTCTCTTTTTTGAGGTATTTAAATAGACATAAGATGGCTAAGGTTGAGAGGGTAGTATTATTTTAAGTGAGCATTATTTTGTGAGTGTGAGAGCTTTATTGTTGAGAGAGAAAAAAGAAAATTCTCACGAAGGGTGTTAGGTAGAAGAGAGTTTTGAGAAACACAAATCGAGAGTATATGAAAAATTTCTCTTGTAATCTGCAATCTCCTTCATCATAGTGAAATCTGTAGAGGCAAAAACATGACGTAGTCTTAAATTTGGACGAATCTGTATAAAACTTTAGTATCTCTCTTGTCTTCTTTTCTTTTTCAACAATTATTCATTTTTGGTGGTCCTTAGAATTAAAAGGTGCTTAATTCTTCAATAAATAGCCCAAGAATAAATGTGTATGAATACAACAATTTAACATGCATTATTTGGAACTCCTATCAACACTTAAAAAGACCAATAATTAATCTAATATGCACTATTAGAAACTCCTATAAACATTTAAAAGATCAGTAATGATAAGAATTGTGAAGGACTTAGGAAGAGAAGGATGCAAAAGTTATTTATGATAGTTTGATATAATGCTTATATCAACTATTGCCAAACAAATCACAACTTGAACTTTTTCATTATATTAGTAGACTTCCGACGATTACACCAGCACAATCCGTGATTTGGCAGTTTCAGAGGGTGATCTTACGTAGTACAAGTAAATTGTCACGAATTTGAGTGAAATTTTAAATTTAAAGTCTTAATTTTGAGAACATCTAAAATACAGGGTTATTTTGTTAAAACTTAAAAACAAAGGTTTGAAATATAAAATGTTGTCAATAGAATGTGCGTTAATCAAAATTAATTTTATTTTTAATTTTTAATTTTATATATTTATTTTTTCTCGTTCCTTGCTACATAAGGGTAGAGGGTTCCATTCATTTCGCGTTTATATTTCTCTTTACACAGAAAAACTAAACTCGAAAACACCCCCCCACAGAGACCACCTGCGCAGCTCTCTCTTTTCTCTCTCCTTTTTACCCCTCTGATAGATTATTTTTTGCATTCTCGTTGATTTTCAATTGTGCTGAATCAATCTTCATCTCTAGTTCGTCTGGAGTCCAAATCTACAGATCGCAGATTTTCTCCCGACCGATCGCTCACTCCTTTCGTTTCGACTGGTACGTGAAACCGAATTTATATATATATATATATGTATATCTAGATAAATATGTGTATGAATTTATATGTATATATATATATATATATATATATGTGTATAGGTGATTTACTAATTTCAGATCACGCGTTCCGAAACCTTGGCGAGCTTTGTTCTCATTTTCGTTTATCGTGAATTCTCCTGTTTTTGTTGTGGTAGCTGTGTTAACTGTGTTGTTTGATTGAAAAATGCAAGAGAATCTCAACCTAGTGGTTGAGATTATATTTGTCTGATTGAGAAATTGACAGAATCAAGCTCAGTGGATTAAGACCTGCTCAAATTTGATATAATTCCTTGGGATTTTCTTTACGTCCAAACGGTTTTGTGGGTTTGTTTTCTTTTTTTTCTTTTTTTTTTTTTTGTTTCGGTGATTTATTGGAATTTTTTTGTGTTTCCTTTGTTTTGATATTGATTGACATTGAATGTTTTTTTTTTTTGGGCGATAAATGCCCACTTTTTTGCTCGGTTCCTTTGTTGGAGGTGAATCTGTTCTTTTCTCTGAGTCAACTTTTGTTGTACTTTTTTTTTGTCCTAGATTTCTTTTATTAGATCTTTGTTTTCCTAGGTTCATAGCATAGACAATCTTGCTAACTGTTTATTTATTTAACCTCGTTTTGGTTTCATATCTAATTGTCTACTACTATAACTTCTAGAAATAGGAGCTAGGAAAAGTCTTCCCAAGGTAGGCAGGAAATTATTTGTAGCCAAGGTACAAAAGGAAACAAATATTTTTTTTCTTCTGATCGTGAATTATAATTTTCCAGAACTTTCTTATCAGGTTCCAGTCAGTAAATAATTAAGTCCAATCATTGAAAGAGTTTCTTGGTTGAATACTTTCAGTCGTGTCTTGTAATTAGTAGTTATTATACATGTATGTGTGCTTGTTCGTATAGGAACTCGACTCAAGTTCTTTATAAAGACACATAACTAATTTAAGGAATAAGGCTTTTTAACTATTAAGACCATCCTCAATACAAATGCTAATGCCAGTTCTATATTTGACACAAGTGAACAGTCAAAATTATATGTTTGACATATCTACATTTCTTCATGAAGTTTTAAGCTTTGGAATTTGTAGAATAAAAATTTTTAAATTTCAAAAATTGACAAATGGTAATGTTGCGAGTATTAAATGGAAAACATTAACCAATAAGGACCAAAAGCCAAAATTTGGAGAATGATTTCTTGCTCAAATGCTACATATTAGCACTGGCGTAGGAATTTGGCATTGCAATGCTCTAAGTAGAACCTGATTAATATAAACATCCCCCGTGTTGTACATGCTTCCATGGCAATAGCATATTTCGGTTCCGATATTTGTTCATATAATCTCACTGAAGAAGGAGCCATTATAATTGTTGCTTGCCTGCTGTTAGAATTAGATCTGCCTGTCTAGGCTATTAGCATCTTTTTATAGTTTGTGAACTAGTTGGTTTTGCTCGTCTCAATTATTTTCATTTTACATGCATATTTCATGTACTGATCTGTTGTGTTTGTAGATTTCTACTTTCAGGACAGGGAGATGCCAATTCCAAAACTGAAGGCTGCTAATTCTTTAAATGTGATGAAATCAGAGGAGGGAAATGACCTTGATGCTGTCATTAGACAAGCAATCGGAAAAGAGCCTTTTCTTTCTTTCTCTAAGGCGGGGGACAGCTCAGTCCAGTTTATTCAATTACTTCATGCTTTAGAGCAGCAAGGTATGAGCCTTTCAATGGTCTCAACTTTATATGCATCCAGATCATTTGTGTATTTTAGAGATTATTTATTTATTTTTAATAACATCTGGCTTAGCAGGCACAAGTTCAAAATTGGAGCCCTCCCTGAACTCTCTCTTTGGGAAGCATGAATCTCACAGTAATTTACCAGGTAGGTAACTCTAGAAATTAGACCTGAACAATATTGTTGCTAAGGTTGTGGCTATTCAGGGTAACTAGAAGTCTGGAACTGTATAAATTCTGGTGATCAACTAGAACGTAATGGACTTTACACTTTTGCAGCTGCTTAAGATCCCCTTTGTTGATTAGTACCAAGGCATTGCTATCTCTGAGTTCTCTATTTTCATAAACAGGTATTTTGTTTTTCAGTTAATTTTGTTACTTTTGCAGAACACAACCCAAGTTGGTCTTTGCTTTCTCCCTTGAAGGTGCAGATGCAAAAGTGTAGTAAATGTTCTCTAGAATTTTGTTCACCCATCAACTACAGGAGGCATATACGTGTGCACCATCGCTTAAAAAAGCTTGCTAAGGTAACGTCTTGCAAATGTTGTTAAATTTTTTTTTTTGGGTAGTGAGCCTGATGTTGCTTAAGATTGCTGTTGTTTGATCGTTATTATATTTCTTGTAGGATTCTACCAAAAGTAGAGATTTGTTAGGGGCATTTTGGGACAAGGTAAGTCTCTTTCCTGTAATTGTTTTATGTGTATGTCTTTATATTTGTGCTCACTGCTTATTCTATGTGCAGCTATCCCTGGATGATGCCATGGAAGTTGTATCATTCAAGAATGTAGTACTAGAGGTAAACCTCTTTTGCTTTTGTACTTCATGCTTGGTTGGTTGTACCTGTTTTATGATTTTGTTTTTGGTACATGCACTTGTTGATATATCAAGTATATTGATCCTTTCGGCTGGTGCGCTTATGAGTCATAATTTATGAATGAAGACTGATGTAACTTAGCCTTAACTATCACTTAATATCACTGGTTCCCAATCCTCATGTTTCAATCTATAGAGAGGGCATTGGTTGGCAAAGTGACGCTGGCTCAAGTGTGGCTGGCTCCTGGTTTTATTGACATGGGCTATAACTATTGAACATGGAATGCAATAGGAGAGCATTTATTTTCTTTTTTGTTTGTTGTTGTTCTGCTTTTCATTTTATAATCAGCAGAAATACATCTGAAGAAACATCCACTCTCATGCTTATGAGAATGTCTACTTTCCACCCAAGATTTGAAGTTATCATTTTTTTGGTTAATTATTCCTGAGTAAAGTTTCTAATTGACAGTGCTTTCTAGGAAGTTCCAGGTTCTTCAATTATAAAGGCACTGTCAGGTCTTATTCGGAAATCAGGATTTTTGACTCTGCCACAACCTTATCTAAAGGCTGGCTCTGATCTTTTGGTAAGAGGACGATCCTTGGTTGTTTTTCTGATTGCTATGTTTATGACTTTGGGTGGGTATGTAACATATCCAAAATTTTCTCACAGGACATTGCTCAAGGTAGACCTTGTAGGTTTCCAGTATCTTCTGAGGAGTTATTTACTGTCCTTGATCATGCAAGTGAGAAAACATTCCTGTCTGGACCGGCTGTATCGATGCAAAGATATGTTTTTGATGGGGAGGCAGGGAAGATAGGTCTTGAACCGAAAAACCTAGTTGCTTGTACTAGCTTTTTGTTGGAACAGAAATTGGTACCTTTTCTTCTCTCAAGTACTTCACGAATTGTTTTACTATTATCTAAACTCTCTTCCTCTCCACATTTATGGGCTGCAAACTCCAAGATAACATTCTTGGTATCCCCTAACCAGTGACTGTGTTCTAAATTGCATCTTAGTTTAACATGTACAATATTTATCACCAGATCATTGTTGCGCTTTAATCTTTTTGTAGAGAAAAGCTAGAATGTAGTTCAAATCGAGGAGGTTTAAACTTGTTTGTACTCTTCTTTGCTTAGGTTAATGCATGGCTTGCAGAAAAGGATGCTGAAGCTTTGAGGTTCCAGAAATTGCTAGTGGAGGAAGAAGAAGCTACTCAGAAAAGGTACACGAGCATTTTCTGTCTTTCTGGATTATTCTGACTTATCAGCTTACTTCAACATGATGAGTCTGGCCTCCTAATTTTAGCTGAAGAAGTACCCCAATATGTGTTGTCTTGGCAAGAAAATAAATAATACGGTTGTTATTTATATAAAATATTTGTCTATTTCTGATTACTACATAACTTCTACTTGAGATTAAATTTCATATTGTTTTCTTTGATACTTTTCCTCCTGTATAAGGTGATTGATGAATCTTAAAGAATTTATTATAAATTCCTGAAAGGAGAGGACTTAGCTAAAGTGATTACTAGAGCTAAAGTGATTACTAGATAACTTTGCTTGAGATTAAATTTCATATTGTTTTCTTTGATACTTCTCCTGTATAAGGTGATTGCTTTGAGATGATGAATCTTAAAGAATCTATTATAAACTCCTGAAAGGAAAGGACTTGGCTAAAGGGACTGACTTTTTATGTTCACGAGAACTTCCAAAATTCTACTTATTGGAATGGAGGCATTACCAAAATTTGGAAATGCCTTGAAACTCGGTCTAAAACTACTTGGGGCATGTCAGAAACACCCATATCTTCAGCTGCTGCCTTCATAGCACGACTATTGGCTTGGAATCTATTACCTGGAATCTGGCTGATAACGGAAGTTGAGAAGCTGTCTACTTTTTAATTTGATTCTTGCGTTTTTACAGGCAAGCTGAGCTCTTGGAAAGGAAAAGGCAGAAGAAGCTCAGGCAGAAAGAACAAAAGGCAAAGGAACAAAGGCATGGGGAGAAGGCAGATGTTAATGAGTGCTTTGAAGAAGTTGTGGGTGCAATAGTGCCGGCAGAAACATCTAGTCAAGCGGTATGTGATTTTACTATAGATGCTCTGGACATGGTTAATCATGTGACTTTAGCTATGGTCGAGCAATCCACCTCTGGTGGAAATCTGGAATCAGAATTTCAAACAAGGTTAGATTGTGGACACGTTGATATGGGCAATAGTTCAAATGTTGAGAGACAAATTGCTCAAGCAGTTGGTTGTCAGCAAAGGTGGCAAGTGTCACCAAAATCACAATGGGTTGCGTCATCCCGATTTCATGCAGCTGAAAGTTCTCAAGCATCAAAGCTTGGAGTCGTGCAAAATTGTGGAAATCACAGGAATACAAGGACTGCTTCAAGCGGTAATAAAGTATGGAGCCGAAAGGCTAAACCAGAATTTGATGAATCTATAGGACAAAGGGAGGCATCAAATGAACCAAATCAAACCAAGGAGCGTGAGGTTCTAATAGGTTCCATATCCGTCACACTTGGAAATTGCAACCAGGAGGGGCATCATAATCTCTCAGATGCTTCTGATACTTGCCTGGAGGAACATCAAATGCCAAAGAACAATGTTCAGGATAAACCCAACAAGCCTGATCTCGTTCATAGTGGCACAAGCAGGTCAACAGTTAGGCTTTGGAGGCCAGTGAGCCGGAATGGAACCAAAGGTCCAATGACAGTTCCGAATGGCAATAGGGAATCTGAAGATAATGCGATTGCTGAAAATGGTCATACCCCAAACAGTGACAATTGTCCGAGACCGTCCTCCTTTGATGGTAATTGTGGTGGCATTTTTCCATTGCCCATGAACCTTCCTGATTCCAAGAACTCAGGATTCTCTATCCATGCTCTAAAAGCTTTTCTTGCACAAAGTGAGTTCATTTTTCAGTCTATTATTCTATTTTCTCGTGACACAAGCCAGAGGACTGGTTTGGCTCCGCAAATTGCAGAGTCTGACAAAACTTCCGAACTTTCATGCAGGATGGAAGGAAGCTATTGCAATGGACCATGTCAAATTGGTTTTAACCACCCCAGCTTCTGAACCAACAGACTTTGCAGAGATTGAAAATAATAATCGAGAAACAACAACTCAGTCATTAGAGTTTCATAAACGCAGAGTTCTTGGGGACGCAGAAAACCGGCTATCAAATGTGCAGATTGTTGGATCCACAACTGCCGGAGCTGCCAAAGCCAAGTTTAGGACAAAGCCTGAAAAGGGTATGAAGATAAAGTACATTCCCAAACATAGAGCCCCTAACTAGGAAGGGGAAAAAAGATGGCTTTTTTCTATTATTGGTACTCTTTTTTCCGTTTATACAGTTGTGCACAGTTTTACTAGTGGGATATAACCATCACCCGCTATGAATTCTTAGCAGAGGTTCCAGTTTTACCAATGGTCTTCTGTCGGAAAAACAACGAAAGTTTTTTTTTTTTTTTTTATATTGAAAAGGTTTTAATAGTGTCGTTCCTTTTCCCCCTCCCGTCATAGCAGATCAATATGTTTTTGATTTTTCTTCTTTTCTGACTTAATTGTCAAAACTTTTCTGCAATGAATTTTGAGTTTCAATGTAAACGTTTTTGCTTTTGTTCTCTGTGTTAGTACGTAATTCCTTCTACGTTATAACATCAAGTGGTACGTTTCGTCTGCCTCTTTTTACCCATCTTGTGCACATGTCCCATGACAGGCAAAATTTGAAAAAAGGGTCAAAAAAAAAAAAAAAAATTTTTTTCAATCATGTAAATGACTTTTTTTTTTCACTAAAAAACATTTTTTTTAAACAGTTAAACTGTCTCAATTTTTTTCTAAAAGATAAAAAAATAACTATAACAAGACAAAAAACTTCAACAAGATAAAAAAAAAACTAAAACCGTTTTTATACCTAAATTTTTTTTTTTGTAAAAAAAACAGACAATATTTATAAAATAAGGCTTTTTCTTAAAGTCTTTTAATAAAATCCCCCGCTGACACCAAAAAATTGTTGGCTTTGTCAGATTACTATTTGGCTTGTTCCAATGAGTTTAAACCGTTCTAAGTTCAGCTCTGCAGAATTGTTCTATATACATTTTGTTTTCTGTTGCACAGAATCCTCTGACAACAATACTCGGACGGTAATAGCGTAATATTAAAATCATACCTTATTCTATTAAAAATTGAAGAGTTTAAATTCTTATTTTAAGTTTTTTAAAGTGAGAAACTTCTATAAAGACTAAGATAGATACATGTAACCACTTAAGATGGAAGATTTTGACCAACTAAATTTATGTATCGAGATCTAATAAAAAAGTCTCTTCAATACATTAAAAGAATTTATGCATCGAGATCTAATAAAAAAGGTCTGCTCAATACATTAAAAGAGTTTGTCTAAAACTGAATTTGAAAACTCTTAATGATCATTAAGGGTACATAGAACAAACTTAACCTAAAGTCTAATCCGACATCCCACAACCTTCTGTCATTCGTGGAGGATTTTTTTTTTTTTTTTTTTTTTGTTGTTTTTCGGAAGATCGTCTATGGCTCAAGAAAAGCAAGGATGCTTTTTGACGTGGCGCGAAGAAGATAAGGTTTTGTGTGTACACCGACTCTTCCTCACACTTAAACAAGCCACGTTTCCTATCTCTTAACTTTTGGAAGCTGCCACTTGTCCTCGTTTTAAGCCACAAACGTAATCAGATGTCTCCCTTATCTGTCCGTTCCCCACTATTAAATCTGCTCAAAATAGAATCAAAACCCCACTGTCGGGTCTCCACTGAATTTCTCTCTGTAATTCTGCTCTGCAAATCTTCCATCCCTACAGCCCATATTTTCCTACCCAGCAGCTAAGATGTCAGGTGGGGTTGGACCAACTTACAACGACATCACCCTACCACAAGAACGACAACACGAGTCCAAACAAAACGACGGCCCTTTAAGCCCTTCTTCCTCAAAAAACAAAACCCACCAAAGTCCCAAAAAAAGACCAGTTTTCCTCTCATTCCGCCACCTAAACTGCCTCGCAGTGGTTATCATACTCTCGGCCACCGGCTTGGTTTGCCATGAAGACATGGCTTTCGTTCTCTTCTCCATAATTTACATGTATTTCCTCTCAGTAGTGGCCTTTCCCAAGCTCTCTTCCCATGAACCCCCAGTTTTCGACATACAAAAGGGCCTTCTTTCTCTCTACGTTTTCGTCGGCGCGATCATTGGCCTTTTCCTTCCTATAGCTTACATCTTTGTGGGCATTTTTGAAGGTGACAGAGAAGGAATACAAGCAGCCGTACCGCATCTTTTCCTTCTTGCCAGTCAAGTTTTTATGGAAGGAATTGCTTTCTCGGACAGGTTTTCCACTCCCATTAGAGTTTTCATTCCTGTTTGTTACAACTCGATGAGGATTTTGGCCCTTGTGGAGTGGCTGAGGAATGAGTTTTCCAAAGTGAATGAAGAATATGGTGGATCTCCAAGAAGACTTTATATTGGAAGAGGGCTTGCTATTGCCAATATGGCCTTTTGGTGCTTCAATCTCTTTGGGTTCTTGTTGCCTGTTTATCTTCCTAAAGCTTTCAAAAGATACTACTCGGATAGCAAGGTTAAAGATTGAGAACAGAGGAAGTTTTTTTTTTTGTTTTGCTTTTTTTGTTTTTTCGTTTTTTAATATGAAATCATCTAATCAGTCTATAGTGTAATAGAGTATTAGAGTATTTGGACATGTACTTTACACATAATTTGGAATCAAAATGTGTGGGGGCTTATTGTATTCTACCTGTTAGAATTAATAATAATTTAAAATTTTAGTTGTAATTGATGTGTTTAAGCTTAGAAAATGTTACATTTATGAAAATTTTTTTATTTTTTATTATAATTGATAGATGTTTTACACTGTTTATATTTGAAATTAAAATTTTAAACAATTTTTAGGTTGTGAATACATTTTAAATATATTTTATAAGGTGTTTAAAAAAATATAATTAGATTAAATATTTTGAATTAATTTTGATTAAAAATAATATAACATATAAAAATTTTTTATTATAATAATTTTTTATTTTTTATTCTAAACGTGAGGGGTTTTATCTTATTTATTGGTTGAAATTAATCAACTTTAAATGAGAAATAGATGCCCGATTCGTCGTCTAGTCTATACAGCACGCTTCATCTGTTAGGTTAATATTTATTAGCCTAGCGGTTCCTTGGCTGGATGTCGATGGGTGAACGACTAATTGCTTTTCTTTTTTTTTTATGAGGGTGTATGTGTAGCATTTCCTTTGAGTCCAGATGATGAAATATATATAAGTTTATAATTACTAGATTACTAGATTGCAGGATAAGCCTGAGAAATTTTCGTTAGAAATTGGTAGAGATGTACGGAGTATGTTTCTCTCTTACCGCGACATCTGCAACAATCATCAAAAAACATATTCATCACGCGTGTTGACATAAAAAAAAACAAGTACTTTGAATTTAGGTTTTATATTAATTTATAACATACAAGTGTTTTAAAGTGTAGTAATTTTTTATCCTTGTAATTGTTAAAAATTTTATAATATTTATATTTATAAAAATATAAAAATTTTATAATATTTATAGTTATATTATAATATTTACAGTTATAAATGGTAGCTAGAAACTAATGTTTTTAGCACCTAAATAGTCCTTGAATGATATGGCAAAATTCTCATTATGGTAATTGTCAGTTCAAAATTCTCATTATGGTAATTCCCGGTCCAAAAGTTTCAGGAAGAAAAAGCACATGAAAATCACGTGTGGTTCAGTGAGAGTTACTTTGTAACTATGTTGAGGTAAGCGCTCTTGAGAAGCAAGTGCTTTCTGTTGGGATTTTAGGACACGTTTGACCAACAGAGTATTTGATAAAAATATTAAAAATATTTTAATATGTGAGAGTTTTATATTAATAATTTTTTTTAATGGTGAATTTTTTAATTCTAACTGATTTTACCAAAAAGTACATAAAAAAAAAGAGTTTAAATTGTTAACGAGTATGCTGAAATTGATATACTGGCTTTTATGCGGTACACGTTTCTCGCCTTACTAAACAAAATAATAATAATATTTTACATCCGCAATGAATCTAGTTGTCGTTTTTACTATAAACTCTTCTGTCGTCGAATTGCTGAGATAACGTATGATAGATCGTTTCAAATTAGCTGTCAGCTCAAAAACGACACATCATTTCTCCATAAATTGTGTTCCTCGGATTTCAAATTCTTCCTTTTGAGCTTTTTCATCCTGATAAACAAAGTTGGTCGTTTGTTAACTTGAACAAACGACGTATCATTTGGTTCATGCAATTCACTGCCGTATAAAAATTAAAACGGTAAAAATCAAACGTTCCCTGCAACAAGTCAAATCAGTTTGAAAACGTCATGGTTTATGTCTGCCGTCGTTTTGCTTTTATTTTTGGAAATCCGCCATCGTAGTAAACGCGACTTGTCGTTTACTTCCTCAATATTGTTTGGCTTTAAACCCGTTGTCGTTTGAACACCAACGACATATTGTTGTGTGTTCTGACAAAACGACGTCATTCCACTACACAAACTTAAAAAAAAAAAAGAGTTATGCTCTCACCCTGCATCGGTCATTTTTCTTTAATTTTGAACTGTAAACCTGCAGAATACTTTATAATAATAATAAAAAGAAAAACAATCCCATGAATATTAATCACCACCTGTTTTCCAGTATCATCTCCAAAACTTTCAATTACTTTTTTCTTTAGGACCTTTCTCAGATAATCATTTTTTCCGATTCAGCACTTAAACTGCAAGTACTTGCAACTCAGAAAACTTAGCAAAGCCAAATGGGGCCTACAAGAACTAGAAAAAAAAAAAAAGAAAAGAAAAGAAAGAAAGAAAGAAAAAATCTGCAACAACAACGACTACAACAACAATACTAGTAGTACAGTACAGGGGCTAAGCCAACATCCATGGCTGAAAAAGTAGCAAGCAACAGCAACAGCAACAACAAACAATCTCGAAACAAAATGAGCATATTTGCTCATGTTGTCATCCTTGGATTTTTCTGTTTTTCCCTCTCTCCTCCAACATCCTTTTCCATCCCGGATATAGGGATTCATTCCCCCACAGGATGAAAAATTGCATTTGGAGGATGTTCAAACAAGCAAACATACTCGCTGCTGAAGCAAAAAAAATACTGCCAACTTTTTCACAGCTTCTGTAGCAGCAAACCGCATGCTTGCACCTTTCCAATCCGCTCAAAGCTGCAGCTCGACATTCCGCAAACGAATAGTCTAACAGACGGCCACTATCTCTGCTCCAAACCTGTTTGCATAATGCATACCAAAATTTCTATCAGTTTGGACGAAGTGACATTGCGCCATCAACCCATCATAAGACGCAGCATGAACAATGAATATAAGGGCAAGTAAAACACATACATGAAATCCCTAATGCCTAAAAAACAAAGGATACTCACTTTGACAAAAAATTGTAGGGAAGGTAGTTCAGACCAAAAATTTGTGTTCAAACAAACTTTGCTAGAGTTTTTTCTCTCACAAAATTTAAATTTCAAACCAATTTTGGTACAAACTCTTGGCTTGAACTACATTCCCAAACAGCCTGTTAAAACACTACTGACAATACACCTAAATGTACGGGAAAGCAGGCATCAACCGTAAATAACTAATAAACAGAAAGAACATACTACTGTATCTCCTGGAACCATCGCCGTTTATAGGCATTGGTCTTCTTTCTTGGCCCAAGGATAATACTTCCTGCCTTCTTTCCGGCCAATGTGAATTTAATCTACGTGCAAAGTCCTCGACTTCCCTGCATAGAGAAGATAAAACACATCATGTGGAAATAATTAAAAGTAACAAGCTTAACACTGGAAATAACGGCCAGGCAGTAGGTATCGGCCATCCTGGAATGCAGAAGAAGATTAAGCACAAATGACATGTACACGAACCATCACGAATGGCGAATGAGAAGAGGAACCCCAGCAATATAATCTATAGATAATTAAATCATCATTGAAAAGATTTGTCAAAAACTAGATATTTAAGTTTATGGAATCCATTACTAATCTTCCCCTTACCGGTCAAGTTCCTCCTTCATGGCCGGATCTAAATCATCGTCAATATCAGCATCGTCAAATTCAAGCTTTGGCGAACACATGACGGTTGTAGAATCTTGCAACTTTGATGTTTTACTGGGAGAGGCCACACTAATAACCCCACTATCATGGAGATCATCCAATTCCTAAGTCACGAAAAAACACTATGAGCGAGAAAAAACCAAATCGAAAAAAAAATTAAATGAAAAGGACATAAAAATGTGTAAAAAAATAATCACCCACATCTATACACTGAACCATCCCTCCCTGCCCCAGCTTCACACACTCCTAAAAAGAAACTGGCACAAACCTTATTATGGTCTCCGTTCACCTCATTTGAAGAATTCTTCAGATGATCTTTTCTTCTCCGATTTTTCTTCTTATTTTTATTGGTCCTAGACCCCTTTGATTCTGAAAAGCAAAACAGATTACATAAGGTTGAAAAGTCCAGGACATGATAAACCATAAGTATTACTAATTTGAACGCTTCATTCAGTGTTGGCAAGGATTGAGTGTTAGTGAAATTCAAAACCCCATGCACAAGGTTACTCCTAATCTAAATGGAAAAAAAAAGGGAAGCAAATGCATTTCAGAGAGCATAATACACTTAATGCTAAAATTAAGCAACGCCACTTATTCAACTGGAGAATCTTGAAGTGGAGATCTTCAACAAAACTTAGACTGGAGACTCCTCGAGAACAAGAATGGAAATATTGGAACACAGAGATACTTTAAAAAGTGTCAGAATATAAAGACCTGCATTCGAACGAGTTAATGCTGCTAAATATAAGTTCTGCAGCATCCTAATAAAAAGTTGCTACCACTTCTCCCGTTAAATGGCGTAATCATGGATCCTATTACATATATGCCTTCTTTTTTGGACAAACCCGCCAAATTAGCGGGACAACAGATGAAGATTTCAATCTATCAGTTGCAGACTTTGTAGGACAAGGCAGAAACAATATAGCTTTCTTTTCTTGTTTACAGAAAGTGTGTGTACGTTCCTAATTACAGAATCAACTGGTGAAGAATTCAACTTAGCAATTGCAAAATCTTACTTCAAAATCCATATGTATGCAGAAAGTTGCAGCAAGTTAGAAGTGAAGCGTGTAGAAGAACACAAGAAAAGGAGAAATTGTGCGGGCGGCAAACTAGTACCTCCATCTCCACCATTAATAAATGTCAAAAGGTCTTCAACTGAGCGCTCATCCACTCGCTCCTCCTCAACCTCAACATTCTACAGCATACAAACCATCTATTATTCAGGCAGACATGTATGCAAGGTGGAGTACTTTAGTTACATGATCATACTGTGGCTACTTCATTCAAAACTAACACATCTTTCAAATTTAGATTTACCACAAAAACTGCATTCAACATATGGTAAAGGCTTCAAACTCTTCAAGTAAGAGTATGCACCTTCAATTTCTCTCTCTCTTTTAACTCTTTCCTCTTTCTTGCATATAATCGATTCAAAAGGCGAATACGTGGATCGTCAGTTATGTTTCTTAGCGGCTCCAACTTCTCCTCCTGGGTAAAACTAAATCTGAATGAGAAACATGTACCCAAAGACAAAAGTGTGATTTCTTGCTAAACACAAACCTCTGTGAGATCATCGGGTAAATGAAAGGTCTCACGTATCTCCTCGGGCGTTTTCCCCTCAATTATTCGTGCAAGTGCTCTGCTTGTGAGGTCGACCAAAGGCTTTAGTTGGAGGCTGTCAGCAGCTGATGTCAATTCACATAACTTTTTTGTATCCATCCGAATAAATTTCTCGTCATATGTTTTGCGTTCCTGCAGATAATAACTGACAACTCATTTATCTAAACCTTTTGATCTATCTTATTAGTCCACTACAGTATCAAACAATAAAAATGGTATTAACAGATATAATAGGCAAAAAGCATCTTATTACAGTCTCCTTTTTCCCCTAGAGGAAGGGAGGTCGAGCAGCAATTATCTTTCTATAGTCTACATGAAATGTGCGTGTTGCAAATAAGGAAGAAACAAAAATGACAGCACAAAAAAAGGCAACGATATATGCAATACAAACAGAAAAGAGAAGCCAGAGACTCAGAAACCAACCTTATTAGAGCGGCCCGGTACTTGGTGAAACCGGCAATAATCAAGTATTAAGCCCAATATAGCAGGGTTTACTCGTTGGGGAAGAGATATTGCATAGTTTTTGGAAGATCCCATGCCTGTCTGAATTATTTCTCTACATATCATGGGACAAAACATAGCAACCTCCTCTTCTACTTGTTGAATTGAACCATCGGCCGTCTGAAGCCATATGTAAGACTTCATCTAATACACAAAACATATGCAAAATTTAGTACGATAAAATAGCAAGGACAATATAGCAACAATAATGAAACCCAGTAACCCCAAAAATTCTTCTTGAACAATGCAAACTCTTCTAAGTTTCAACCACTGGAGCTTATTCCTAGCACCTCCATTAATCTAATTGGTCAGAATCATTTTTATCATAATCAATCTATTAAGCTGAGGCTGTCCATTTTTTTCCAAGCATCAGTAGCCTACTCAAGCCATAGTCTGACAAATTATTGTTAACCTATATCATTGTGGCATTGAATCTCTTCTGAGTTCCGTCCATTAAAAAAATGTTAAATATACGCATATAAAATAATTCAAACAACAACGCATTCACTTGCATATTTCTAACCACATACTTCCAATAATATCAATTTATGCCTTTATAAACAAGATTAAGAAAAAACAAAATTCATAAGGACAGCAATTAAAAGTGAAAAAAAGAACACTATAAATACAAGACAATTCAACATACCTCAGGTTTTACTACCGCCATAACACCTTCTGACATTTGACGAAGATACTACAACAATTTATTAGGAGCTTCAAAAACAAAGAATAGCTATACACTTCCACTTCCAAAAAAAGAAAAAGAACAAAGTTACGAAGCAAAAGAAAGGTTTTCCTCCTTCATAGGCATAAATTTGTCCATCAGATATGAAAAGTTAAACAACTTTTCCCAAAATGGCACAATCCCGAGTCCCAGTAGCAAATGAATTTGCATTCTTATTAGACGAGCTTTCTCAGGTTGTTGCCTTATTCAGAAGGGAAGCACAAATCAAGAAAGGGGTATCAAAAAAGATGTGCCTGAAATTTTAAGATAATTTCAATTGTCAGTTTAAATAGCTAACGCTCTAATGATAAATTAACAACAGCAGCAGCGGCAGAAATAACAAGGATGAGAAGGACAAACTCAAGGAAAGCATGCAATTGAATTTATTGTTTCGTCAGCATGTAAAATAGTACAGATAACAAATGAAATTATAAATTCCAGGAGAAAAATTGAAAAAGACAACATAATATTTAGGCTTCAAATACTCCCATCTCAAAAACTAGAAACAAATTTTCAGTTTTAAGTTTAAAAAAAAGACAACAAATTTAATCATGCTTCAGCTGACAAAGGAGCTTTTTGACATACTCTATTGATTTTAAGCTTTTTAATAAACCTTTTCCCTACATTTTGGATAAAAATATGCTTACAAGATTCTCATATACAGAAAAAACTTGGGAACCAAAAGATGCTTTAAGACAAAAAAAAAAAAAAAAAACTCATACTGTATCCTTATCCACAGAAACAAATGTACGGAACCCAGTAGAAACCGACCCAATTTGATGACATTTTACAATCAATAGAAGTCTAAATTTCGATTAAATCTTGCACATAAGTTCTCGCCAAAACTTTCTTACAATGGAAAAAAAAATTGAATCTTTGTTCTCTCATTCCTCTGCCAACAGAATTCCCAACATAACCGAAAAAACTGAAATCCCCCAAAACAAAAATTCCTCGTTAAAAGTAACGACCTTTCGAATGAAAGGGAAAGAGAAAGATGTAACAACTACAAGCGAAGCAACAACGATTCAACTGATTCCCAATCAACAAAAAGCTTCGAAATTTAATCCAAATCCAGTTTCAGAAGAACAAAATGCTTAGCAACCATCAACTGAATTCATCAATAACGAACCAAGAGCAGCGAATTCCGCACGTGCGATATGTTCATACAGAAACTGGAAGAGAGAGAAGAAGAGGAAGAAGAAGAAAAGGGAAATGGAAATGGAGTTAGGCGTACCTTTGAAACGGGATAAAATGCAGAGAGATTTTAGACCAGTGACCAGAAATGGAGCTAGGGTTTCTAAAAGGCTCAAGTTTTCGTTTTTTCTTTTTTCTTTTATTTTTTTTTCGTGGGAGAGCTCTGCATTTTTTTTTCCTGTATTGCGATTTGGGATTGGGATTGTGGGAGTTCTGTGGGCGGTTGTGTCCCGCACGTGACTCTATCAAAGAATGTGCCCCCGTCGCACGTGCTGGTAGTTAGGGTAAATACATGATAGGAGTGGAGTTCACGACAACGATTTCACACGTTGGTTTCGTTTCGTAAATGAATTTAAATTAGTGCTTTGATTTAAATTAGTGTAATTTAAATTAGAATTTAAGTTAGTGATTTAAATTATTATCCGAATTAACGTTTAAATATGCATTTAAGTTTTAATCTAAATATGAAATAAAATTTGAATTAGTGTTTGGAGAGGTAGTAAATATAGTTTTGATTTATTAACAAATTTAATAAAATCTTAATGTTAATGATCTTAAAAATATACAATATGGATCTCAATTTATTCTTCTCTTCACTAGGAACATAATAAAAAAGAATCATCTTAATTGGATATTAAATCAAGAAATATGTTAATGATTCTATCAAAGACTGTGCCCCCGTCGCACGTGCTGGTAGTTAGGGTAAATACATGATAGGAGTGGAGTTCACGACAACGATTTGACATGTTGGTTTCGTTTGGTAAATGAATTTGAATTAGTACTTTGATTTGAATTAGTATGATTTAAATTAGAATTTGAGTTAGTGATTTAAATTGTTATCCGAATTAGCATTTGAATGTGCATTTAAGTTTTAATCTAAATATAGAATAAAATTAGAATTTGTGTTTGGAGAAGTAGTGAATATAGTTTTGATTTATTAATAAATTTAATAAAATCTTAATGTTAATGATCCTAAAAATATATAATATGGATATCAATTTATTCTTCTCTTCACTAGGAACATAATAAAAAAAAATCATCTCAATTGGATATCAAATCAAGAAATTATGTTAACGACTTTATCAAAGAATGTGCCCCGTCGCACGTGCTGGTAGTTAGGGTAAATATATGATAGGAGTGGAGTTCACGACAACGATTTGACACGTTGGTTTCGTTTGGTAAATGAATTTGAATTAGTACTTTGATTTGAATTAGTATGATTTAAATTAGAATTTGAGTTAGTGATTTAAATTGTTATCTGAATTGACGTTTAAATGAGCATTTAAGTTTTAATCTAAATATAGAATAAAATTAGAATTTGTGTTTGGAGAGGCAGTGAATATAGTTTGGATTTATTAACAAATTTAATAAAATCTTAATGTTAATGATCCTAAAAATATACAATATGGATCTCAATTTATTCTTCTTTTCACTAGGAACATAATAAAAAAGAATTATCTCAATTGGATATCAAATCAAGAAATTATGTTAATGACTCTATCAAAGAATGTGCCCCGTTCGCACGTGCTGGTAGTTAGGGTAAATATATGATAGCAGTAGAGTTCACGACAACGATTTGACACGTTGGTTTCGTTTGGTAAATAAATTTAAATTAGTACTTTGATTTGAATTAGTATGATTTAAATTAGAATTTGAGTTAGTGATTTAAATTGTTATCTGAATTGACGTTTGAATGTGCATTTAAGTTTTAATCTAAATATATAATAAAATTAGAATTTGTGTTTGGAGAAGTAGTGAATATAGTTTGGATTTATTAACAAATTTAATAAAATCTTAATGTTAATGATCCTAAAAATATACAATATAGATCTCAATTTATTTTTCTCTTCACTAGGAACATAATAAAAAAGAATCATCTTAATTGGATAACAAATGAAGAAGTTATGATTTTTTTTTCTCAAATATAAGAGAGAGAATTTTAATTTTTACTGTAGTAGAAATATCCGAGTATCAAAAGTTTAGGAATAGTTGAACTTTGAAAACTTGGATTCTTATACTCAAAGGATTCAGATTTTGGGAGAAACAAACACTTATTCAAAGGATTCTTGATACTCAAATCCAAATTTGAGTCCATTGAGTACTAAGGGTCCGTTTAGTAAATAGATTCGAATTAGTGATTTGATTTGAGTTAGTGTGATTTGAACTAGAATTTGAGTTAGTGATTTGAATTGTTATTCGATTGACATTTGGATGTGCATTTATCTGAGTATGGAATAAAATTGAAATTTATATTTGGAGAGGTAGTAAAAATAGTTTTTGATTTATCAATAAATCTAATAAATCTTAATGTTAATGATCCTAAAAAATATGCAATATAGATATTAATTTATTTCTCTTTTCATTAGGACCATTGTTGGGGTAGAATTTGGACGGCCTAAATTGCCCATGTGCGTCGCGGCCTAATAATGGTGATGGAACGAATCGAATAAAATCGGCTCTATCGAATCGATGATTCGATAGATTCGTTGGGATCGATTGCTTATTTTGAAGGAATTTTCTTTCAGAGACGATCCGCGCTCTTTTAGGTCATTGTTCGTTCCGATCAATTGTATCGATTCGACGGTTAATAGCACATTTTGACGGTTAAAACACGCAAGTTTATGGACCGAAGCATGAGGAAGACGTGATTTCTGTAGCTAATCATCAGCTGACACGTGTCCCACTATTACAACTATTCACGAGGCATTACTCCACTCCGCTTAACTGTTGACGACCACGATTTCATCTCATACTCTATATACAAGGGAAGGTAGCTTTGTGGAGGGACATGAAGAAAAGGGTACTGCAACTCTGTCTATTTACTTTCTCATCTATTTTTGCTCTCTTGTAATCTGTACTAAGAAAACCCAATAGTGAATTACAGTGGACGTAGCTTTTCATTAACAGAGTGAACCACTATAAACCTTGTGTTATTTTGTTCCTGTATAAGTTTCGTTTACTTAGTCTTAATCTCGTGTATATATTCAAGTGAACATGTCCATTTAACGGTGATTTGAGGGGCCAAGTTTCCAACAAGTTAATGTAGAATTTTTGTATCTTGATTATAGATTCACTGTCTACAACCATAATGAAAAAAGAATAATCTCAATTGAATAACAAATGAAGAAGTTATGATTTTTTTCTTAAATATAAGAGAGAGAATTTTAGTTTATACTGTAGCAGAAATATACGAGTATCAAAAGTTTAAAGGGAGTCATTTTAGGGTAAAATAAATACGTATCCAAAATATTCTTAATATTTAAATTCAAATTTAAGTGACCCTAAGGGTTTATTTGATAAATGAATTTGAATTGATGATTTGATTTGAGTTAGTATGATTTGAATTAAAAGTACTCAAAACAAACAGCCTCGTTTTAGATCTTTATTGTGGATCGCACTGCTAACGAGTTTATCCACCGTCAATTGGTCGTGTGCCAAGGTGGGCCTTCTAGTTCCTGTTCTTGTGATTAATCGAGTGTTTTAGTTTGTACATTTACCCTAAGTTTTTTTCTTAGGAAATTGCATAAAATGCCCTTTACAAACACATCTTATTAAAAATGTTTTCCTCTTTCTTATTTCTTAACACTGTCCCTTTTCTATAATATTTATTTTTTATTCAATTTATGTTTAGACATATTTATCCTCCTACAAAATTAGAAACAAATCCTAATTCTCATCCAAAACTACAAAAACTAATTCATTTTTTTGGGTCACTCTCTCTTCCCTAAACCCTAATCGACCCTTTCTCTCTCCTCTCTACCTCATCCGTTTCTGTCACCTCCTATCTCTCTCTCTGTGTACTGTTTGCCCCTCTCTCCACTTCCCATGTTCACTCCTCCTCCTCCGTTAGTCATCTCTGCTGTCGTTTATGGCCTCTCTGCCCTCCTTTGCGTTCTGATTTGCTCGGGCTCAACTCCATCATCCATTGCGGATCGCGCTGCTCAAGCTTCGTCTTCCTTGTTAGAATCAAGATTAGATTCCGAATCTGCTTAATCATTAGCGGCGGCGAATATAGGAGTGAAGAAGAAGGCGCTGAAGACATGTCATAATCAAGATAAAATTTCAGATATGCTTGAGACTTGTTGAAAGCTTGTCAGATGGTGGAGCTTCACCATCGTATTTGGTCGGAGTTCGAGATCTGCGATGGATCAAATCGGTCGATCTTAGGGTGGAATTCAAGATTTACAATCCAACTTTGAGTTGGACTTCCTCTCTCCCCTCACTCTCATTTCTTTTTTTTTTTATTTTTTGTGCAGTTCCATACTTGGATTTATTTTTCCCGTTTGAAATTATGTTTGTATTTTTTACTTGCCCTGTCAGAGTCCGGCGCATAATGGAGAAGCTCCAAGACTTATAGCGCCGGCAGCTCCGAGAGCATCGTGAACGACATCACCATGAAATCTATGTTTTGTCCTATATTTTTCTATTTTCTATTTTGTTTTTTCAATTATTGCAGATCTGAGCTCGTAGTTTTATGATTTTGTGTTTTTTTCTTTTTTTGGCTTTTGTACTGATTATTGGAATATATTGAATTATGATGAGTTCGAGCGAGGTTTCGACGGGATATGGCAAGTTAGAACTGTATTATTTACTTTCTTTTTTTTTAATTTAGAATCTACAAGATTTTAACAGTATTTGGCAAATTTTGAAACGAAAATTGATGGTTTCAGTAATTTTTTGACAGAATTTGGCAGAATTCTAACATAGAACCCTGTAAGTTTTAAGACAAAATTTAGCGGGTTTTATGAAAGAATTTGGCAGGTTTTATTACATTCAGGCACCTCCTCCAACGATCGGAAGCAAGTGACATTTTTTTATTTAAAAAAAATTAGAATATAATAAGTTTTAAGTTAAAATTTAGTAGTCTATAACTCGACACCAACGTTAACAATTAGAGACGGTTAGTGTTTATTTGTTTAAAAAAAATAAGTTAAAATCTAATAGGCTTTAAGTTGAAACCTGATGGGTTACAATCTGGCGTCTTATTTTGATGATCAAATGTTGTTTTTAGTGGGTTTTACGATAAAACCTGGACGAAATTTAACAGGTTTTATTTTGAGAGGAAGGATAGTATGGCCTTTTAATAAATCACTTTTTTTTTATTAAGGAGTAGTTTCGCAAAGAGCCTTTCAAGAGGAAAATCTTGAAAAGGTGGTCCTTTAAGAGGGTATTCTTGTAAGTTGTTCTTTTTTTTTTTTTAATCTTTAGGGTGCATGAATTTGGACTCTTATTTTTAGGTTAAGTCGGACATAATTTTGCCTATAGATTATGCCTGCAGCGATAAGGCCCTATATATTTTGGAGAATATAGTAAATAGCATTTTTTTAAACTTAGAGTGTATTGGCAATGTGAATGTAGTTTTAAATTAGTTTCAACCATTATAATGTAAAAATTTAACATGCAATATTGTAAATGCAATATTGTAAAAGCAAAAGTATATTAAAAACTCTCACATGTTACAATTTTTAGTACTAACTATATTCTCAAACACACTTGTAATTTTGAATCATTGGATAAATCTATATTCAAAACGTGATCAAATTTAATAAATTGGATACTTGCACCAGATTTACCTCTAAAATTACAAATTTATTATTTACAAAATTTAGTAAATCTTATTGTATTTATAGCATGATCAAGTTTAATAAATGCAAGACTTGTTCTGGATCTACTTGTTAAATTACAAATTTACTACTTACTAAATTTAGTAGATCTAAGATTTGTTCTTTAAATCTCGGATTAACCACATGATTTAATTTTGTAATTCTTGATTTATTCCGATGAAACCTTAAATTATATTCATTTCTATTGATGTTTATTATTTTTTATTTTTGATTGAATATTTACTAATTTTGTTTACATATTACTTACTAATTGTTTAGTTGATACACTCTTCAAATTCTTAAGAAGTAAATATGTTACAGATTCAAAAAACCTTTTATGTTTACTTATTTGTTATTATTAATTCAGTTAATGGTAGGATAAAAAGAATAATACATACTGACATCAAAATGTTCTTATCTACTACAACTACAAAAATCATTTTAAAAAAAGAAAACAATCAAAAAGAAAAACCTTTGCTTCACTCCAAACTTTCCACAAAAAACCAACACATATTCAGGGTTTTTTAGCGACTCAACATAAGGAGTTGATTGATAAATTGTCGCGTGTTTCTACTCTCTCTCTTTTTCTTTTTTCTTTTTTTTTTTTCTTTTAGACTTGGTTTCCATTACTATTATTGCAGCTCCAAAAGGACATTCTTGAATCAATTTGACTCTATTTTGCATATTTAATCTCTCATACCAAGTGGCCTTACTTTTCCTTAAAAAAAAAAATCGACTTTTCCAGAAAATTAATGAAACAAAAGTCTCAGCAGACTCATCTGTACGCTTGACATTTTCTGCCATAACAAATTGTAACCTACCAATAGGTGGCAGGTGCAACCTCTTTCCTTTCAGGGGAAAAGAAAAGGAGAATATTTGGATTGGATAATTAAAAAAGAATCTGAAAATGAGATTAAGAAGGTATGAATCTCACTCTCTTGTAATCACGTTTCTACTTCAGAAATCAATATCAGAATTTTGTGGGCCGATCATTATTATAAGTTTATTCAAATTTGTTTTCGTTTTTCCTATACAAATTATCCTGTACTTTCATCCAGGCCACAGAGAAAAGACGGCAGAATTGCATGGTCCCTAATCCCATGAAGTGAAGA
>CAMOHE010047937.1:0-13792 GCA_946598075.1 Artocarpus hirsutus
CCAAGGTTTAAGAGTTCAAGGATCTTATCAGCTGAGTGAACCTGAATTAGAAGCTCATTTCATAAAGGTCTAATAAGTATCTTATCACAATATTTACTCTTCAGTATCAATTTAAAAGACAAAATTCAAAACCTTGATACATCTCAGTCCGGCCACAGTTATTCCTTGTTCTGGATCCTCTCTCAACTCCAAATGGCCAGATGACTTCTCAAGTAAATCGTAGATAACCTAAATTTTCAAGACGTACGTTAAAAAATTTCATACGAAAGAAAGTAGAAACTACAACATATCAATCCTTCAAAATAGCCACACCATACTTCGTTATAGACTTCAAGATAGGAGCATGTAACTTCAAATTCAGCAGAGCTCTTGTCCCTTTGGATTAGATAAAAAATTCTGTGCAAACTGAGAGCCATGAGTCCAGGATCATCTTTGGTCCCAACCATTGTGTATGTTTTACCACTGGATACATTTGGAGAAAATTATTAGAAACTTATAGAATAACTACATTTGGATAGTGTAAATGAGATTGTTCAGGCCTGCCATTATGCATGGAGATTGTAAAATATCAAGTTTCTCTTAGCTATTTAAATTGATGGGTGTTGACTAAGGAATTATATTGTCGAATCAAAAGGTGACACAAGAAATCAAGCTCCAAGTATTTCTCTCAAGTACCTTCCGGTTGAACCATATGCAAAGACAGTCGCATTGAGGCCTTGAACAACCCCAGAGATTACAAAAGATATGCTTTTCGTGTAAACATCCTGTACATAAACCCAGTGATCAGACAAATGATTCAAAACACAACTATCCCCATAATATTAACTATAAATTTTCTGGTATTTTTCCCAATTTGGAGAAGGTGGTATGACTTGATAGCAGTCAAGTCAACATTCGTGCCCAAGCGGATTCAAAGCATTATATTTAAAAACAAAAAATTGAATTGCATACTATCAGTCTTTGTCAACTTTTATACCAAAGAGATCAAAGGAAAAATAAGATAGCAATTTGCACCTCATAAATTTCCAAAATGCAACTGATATTCATTTAGTGAAAATTCACATATCGACAAAGAAGTATATGAACAATGTATCATAAAGAAATACAAACAACTTCTAGGTAATTCAGTAACCTCGGAACTAAACATTATTAAATCGAAGAATATAATCAACACATTACTGGACTAGTTGCTTCAATCATTAATTCGAAATTTTCAATTTCATGAATTATAATTAATTAGCAATTAGAGACAATGCTTAGTACCAAATTTGTAGAATCAGGACCAAATGCGTAATCGAAACTGTATTTCTTCTCCTTGGTTCGATTCTGTATGCGCTCAAGGTAATCCTTTGACGGGTCAGGATCTAAAACAAGCACCTCCTACAAATTCAAAATACTAATCATCAGCACATTAAGCAAAAATAAATAAAAAAAAAAGTTCCAAAGAAGAAATTAAGCTAACAACGAACAAATGATTCAACAAAAACTACACAAACCTTGTGGTCGATCACTCGAACAATGTTGCGACCACGTTCCTTCTCCGCTAACGGTCTGCATTTCACAGCAACCTGTAGAATTGCAGAGCTTCAAAATCACGTGAATTTGAACATATCAAACACATATAAATATATACAATCAAAATACATAAGTATGAAAATGTATATACCGTGAGAGTAGTTGCTTTCTTGGTAGCAGGGGCCCTAAAGCTCCGCATTTCGATTTAACATCGAGTTCTATGTTTTTGTAGCCAAGAACAATTCGAAATCGTATATAAAACTTTGAATCTCTTTTCCTTTTGTGTTTCAAAAACAAAATTAAAAAAAAAATTATTTTCAAATTTCTATACTCGTATCGCCATGGAAAAAATGGAAACTGCAAAATTTTTCAAAAATAGAAAGAAAGAAAAGAAGACATAGGGATTTCTCTCAACCAAAAGAAAAAAAAATACAAAAAAAAAAAAAAAGAAATCAGAAACAACGATAAGACACAAGTTTATTGAGGCGTAAAAACCGCATTGCGTTTAAAATGTACTGGAGAGACTGGCATTCCATTTTCTCGAGAAACAAACGCCAAAGAAAAGAAAAGAAAGATTTTCTGGTTTCAGTAGAAAATTAATCGACAACGCCAGAAAATGAATGAGAAAGAGAGAGAGGAGAGTGAATCTTCCAAACTTCAAGTAACGCGTCCGAACAACGAAGCGAGGAAAAATTATTAAAATAATTAAATAAGGATGAAAATCAAGAAAATTACAAAAATGAAAATGAAAATTTTTGGTTTTTTTATTACACGTACGTGAGAGAAAGAAGAAAGAGAAATCTGAAGAGTGAAGGCTTAGTTGGCAAAATAGGGTAAAGGATTATATGTGGTCTAGGGGCATAACGTACGAATTTTCATTAAATTTCCACTTGTGTAAGCCGGCTCAACGAAGGAACACAAATATGTCGAGGGATCGTGACCATTTGTCTTATTTGCAAACATTTTAGTGGCATGCTATTTTAGTTTTAACTGATTAATTTTAATTATAAATAATATAAAATTTTTAACAGTTATAATAAAAAGGAGAAAAAAATTCTGTTACAATATAAAGCTTTTTTATATTACAGTTTTACCATTTGCCTTACTTAACTTGAAAATAATTTATAGAGATTTGGGAATAGGAGAGCCAGAGAAATTAATCAAAAGGGGCGATGGTGGGGCAAATAAAAAAATGAAAAATTTTAAGGGAGACAGAATAAAATTATAGAGGGTTAAATATAATTTTAAAATGGATGAAACACTAGTTTTATTAAATTTTATATACAAATTAAAAAAATAAAAAAATAAAAGTTCAGGGGAGGTGGCCCCCACCTTGGTCTGAGTGGCGACGCCCCTATCGGAGAGCGGTTGGAACTGAAAATGTTAGTTTAAAAACTATAGCATGTGAGAGTTTTATACTGTAGCAACTTTTTGCTTTTATACTATAGCTACTGAGAGCTTTACACTATTTGTTGGTTCCAACTGAGATGCCAAATAGAGACTTAGAAAGTGTTTGAGAACTAAGTTTCAACACTAAAACTTTAATTGCTATAGTGTAAAGTTCGCACATATTACAGTTTAAGCAAAAATATGCTACAATGTAAAGCTCTTATATGCTACAGTATTTAAGTTTCAATTTAAGTTTTAACTTGGTGTACAAAAACTATATTACCTTAAAAGTAACAACAATGAGATTTTAGGATTTTCAAGGGACCCAACAAAATTTGCCGTCGTTACAGTATTATTATGGGATAATAATTTCTCACGTAACAATGAGCAAGGTCCCATGAGTAAAATTCACAAAACAAGATCGATCTATTGTAAGTAACGGTGTCCAACATCATTTAAACTAGAAAATATTGCTCCAAAAAATTCATACCTTCCCTTAAATAGTAAATACTATAAGAGTTCTGAATTATTTTTTTTTTCTTTTAGCTTATGAGTAACCGAATTTTAGGACAATTAGAGTGATTAATTTATGTCACAATTTTTGTTTTAATAGTAATCATTAAGGTAATTTAGCAACGGGAAAATAATATAAAGAGTAAATTGTAGATAGCATTAAACTGTTTTAATTTTATTAGGTGTTTAGCATTATTAGTTTTAACTAAAACTATCCGTTTGTTTGGCATATTCTAACTTGTTGGGCTCTGAGCCCAAAGAATTCTTTGAATATATATTTGTTTTCTTCAAAATTCAAATCAAATGAATCTTTTGAATCCTAGTTTTCAGAGTTCTACTCCTCCTTGAACTCTTTGGACTCGGATCAGTTTGTTATAGTAAAATCTTATATTCTCTCTCCTATATTTATGGAAAAGAGTCATTTTTTTTTCATCTGATATCCGATTGAGACGATTCTTTCATTGTGTTTTTAATGAAAAGGGGAATAAATCAAGTTTCATATTGCATATATTTTTTTAATATCATGAACATTAAGATTTTATTAAATTTGTTAATAAATTAAATTTTTTTTCCACTATTTATCCAAACATAAATTTTAATTTTATTCCCTCTTCAGATTAACACTTTAAATGCACATCTAAACGTTAATCCAGATAGCAATTCAAATCACATAATTCAAATCATACAACTTAAATCAAAATAATTCACATCAACACAATTCAAAACCATTTACCAAACAAGATTGCTACAGTATAAAACTCTCAGATATTATAATGTTAAGAAAAAATAAGTTGCAATATAAAGCTTTTATATACAACAATATTTTAACTAAAATGGTGTCAAACCATTTTAATTATTAACATGTGGTTCAAATTGGGACCGCCCAATAATTTTTGTTTTTGAAAGGGATACTAATTGACGAGAGAGAAGAGACTATTACCAAAATTAACAGTTCAGAGAACAATTTCAAAGCACATAAAAGTTTTAAAAATGTCATACATAGATGGATATTTTCATATCTTATCGGAATAACAATGTCGATTTGAGTCATATTACGAAGGCATAGGCGTTAAGAACCATAGTTCAAACAAAAAGTTTGAGTTAAAAATAATTTAACAATTTAAATTATATAAGAAAAAATAATATACCAAAAGTGGTTTTAAATAAAACCTTTTCGTTCAAGCTGTTTCCACATGCATTCTACGATTCAACACATACAGGGTAATAATTGTTGAATTAAAAGTCCTCAGTTGTAGTACCAAATGTCTATATTAGGTCTTGTTTGGTACAACCGTATTGTATTATATTGTATTTTTTATATATAATATAATATAATACGGTGTGTCAAACATACCATAAGAGTAAAATATCACATAAAAATTATGATTTCTGTTAATCATCTGAGCCACTGTAATTTGTGTTATGCCCTTTTTTAATACCGGAACAATGTGATTTTAAGTCTTCTTACCGAAGGATCTTGTTTTCTTGTCGTTTTATTCGTTTTGTTAGAACCAAATTTCCATTAAAAAAGATTCGAATAGGACAATAGAAACGGACATCCAATTCCAAGGCCCTGGGGTTTGACCGAGGTTTGACACGCGTCCCACGTGGTAAAGTTAAGTTCGCGGAAAGATTCACCGTGGGCGGCTAGCATACACACACTACAGTTGTTCTTTAAAAAAAAAAAAAATTCTAGTAGTTAGTATTTAATTTATTATTATTATTTAGAACTTTTTTTTTTGCCTTTGAAATATATGTGGTGTTTTGATGCATGGTTTTAGGCAAGTTTATACTATAAAAACGATTTAAACCAATATTTGATGAACTAATAACTGAAATAGTTTAAATCTTATGAGGTGGTTTAAAATCGACTAAATCACTTAAAATTTAAACTTTACTTCTCTTAATATTACACAGTTTGAACTATTTTCTAGAGTAAGTTTTTCATACATCAATTTTCGTTTTAAATTTGATATGATATTTTATTTTCATTTTAAACCTTTACATCTCAAAAACTAGTTTAAAACTACTATTTAAATTATATAGTTTAAAACTACTAGTTTAAACCGGGAAGTTCAACACTAAACCTTTCCAAATTCACATACTAGCGAACTCCTATACTGGTACTTGGTTTTATTCCCATTTGGTTGCACTTCAAACGGGGGACCCCTGCTTTGTCTTTTGATGGAGTTTTGTAGTTTCAAGTGATTGCTTTTGTCTTTTTATTGTTTAATGGAAAACATGGATAAGAGTTGTGATAAGAAGCAACTTTAAGTTATTATCAGGATGGCAACAAAACTGGTTGGAGATGGGCATGCTTCCCCTACCACCACACCTATTACTCTTCTACCTTTTCATATCCGCCTGAAAACCCCATCGTTGGAGCTATTTTTATCTCTTAGCCATTTATCTATTAAGAGTTTTAAAATCATTGTAACATTATTTAACTAGAATCAAATTTTATTTAATAAATTGTAAAATTTAACAACATGCATAAACAAAATCCAAACTTTATCAATTCAAAAACTAAATTTATAAAAGAAACCAAAACATGAAAATACTAACACTATTATTTCTTTTTTATATTCTTCTCATACCTTTATGCCAACTCCATTTTATGTAAATATATAATATATATTTATATATAAATACATACATATGAAAAAAAAAAAAATAAGAGTACATGTAATTAGGTCAGGGGTGAGAGAGGGGAGCTTCTTCCACCTACGGTCTGCTCCCAACTCGAGGGTCAATTTTTGCTCCCATACCTGCCTTATATAATATCCCATATCCATCTTATTCGGAACGATATCCACACTTACGGGAATGAAAGCGATACCTAGTTATTATAACCTGGGTTAAGTACATCATCAATTTCAAAAGGGGCAAGAAAGAATGTTAAGAAACATTAATAGCAATAAGCAATGAACCCTTGGCATTTCATCACATGCTTATTTTTTTCACTTTCAAAAAAAATTTCTAGTCTCTGACATTTTTAACATATATTTATACTTCCTAGCTTATATTTATTTATATTTTTTATTACATTTTTTAACTTTATACTTCTACTCGATCAAGGTATAGTATTCTCAAACGCCTAAATATTGATCGATAATTCTTTACACTTCCCCAAAAAAAATTATAGGCCCGTTTGGCACAATGTCTGCGTATGTTTTTAGTTAGTGGAAGGAGAGAAGCAAAAGCTATAGCTTTTCAGTAAGTGTTTGGAGCCATTTTTTTAAAAGAGCTTTAATGGGTTAAAATGGTTTCAATTATTTTTAAAAGTTAAAAAATATTATATTTAAGCTTATGATGTATTGTTGATACTCTTGTACAAGTTTCAAGTCTATTTCTGAAGTGTTTTGTTGAAAAGTTATATTTTGTAGCTTTAACAGGAAGCACTTTTGGAGAGTAAAAACTCTTCTGATAGTTCATCTAAATACTTCAAGAAGCAGCTTTTAGATTTAAGAAACCAAAAATAGCTTTTAAGAAACCCTCACAAACACACCCAATGTATATTCTTCCAACAAGCTATTTTGAAGCAAGATTTCTTTTTTAAGGCATGTTCTGCAACCCAATGAAGTGCCCTCTTGAAATCGCTGCCCTATTCTTTAAATTCGAATTTTTGGAACAAATCTGTCTTGACACGTTTAGGTCATTTACTGCTAGAATATCACCACCTTATTCAGCTTTCTATCACCTTCACCTACCATTTTGTTGATGAAGATAGACACTAGTTTGCAAGCTTGAACCAATAGTGTAATAACATGAAATAAAAAAATTGAAAAAAGAGAAGAAAAATCCCTCTTCTTATAAACGTGTTACCGACAAGCACGTTTAATATCGTTTCATGACAATCTAGAGATATGAATGTGGATGCCCAATTTCATAGACGGCCTTCGTGATTACGATTTGCACCTATGCATGGCATTGAAGTGATTGTGGGGTCCCACCGAGACTCACCAAAAAAATGATTTAAAAAAATTAAAAAAGGTTGTTTGTTTCACCTTCACCTTACCCCTTTTGTTTCACTCTAAAAATCTTAAGAGCCTATCTATAGAATAAAATTGCTCGACTTAATTCCATTTTTTCTTCAATTTTACTTGATCGTTGATTTGTTTGGTGCATCGAGTTTGAAATAATATGGTTTTGAATTTTATAGTTTGAATTGACAGCTTTAAACTATAATTTAAATGGTGATTTTGAACTTACGTTTGGAATATATTAATTTCAAATAAGAATAAAACGTCACATTAGCTTTAAAACGAAAACTAGTGATATGGTTTATAAAAGAAAATAACAATAAGAATGGTTTTTATTATAAAAATGGTTTAAAACAGTTGAAACTTAAAGGGGTCAAGTTTTCAAAATTGAAAGTTTAGCTTGTTTTAAACGGTCCTCACTGTTCTAAAGGCTTTCAAATTTGCATTTACCAAACACATCCTTGTAGGCTTGGAGGTTCAAAACTATTTAAAACATTCTAAACACACGCACCAAACTACACGTTTTATTTCGATCATCAAAACTCGATGCTATAGAATTCATTCACGAGAACTCAAATTGAGAGTCTGAGAGTGTTGAGCTTTGAATATGTTTTAAGGGAAAAGGAAGGGAAAAAAATAAAAATAATAAAGGCCTCATTTGTTTTTGTTATCAAAATTTTTGAAAATGTTTTTGTACGTTTTTCAAAATAAAAATTGTAAAAATACTTTCAACATAATTTTAAAAAAATTCTCATTTTTTAAAATAAAAACATTTTCATTTATTTTAAAAATAATACCAAACGGTCTCAAAACATCTCATTTGCTGTACTACTCAATTAATAATTAAAAAAATAAGAGGTTTTTAAAAAAAACACACTTAGCCCGTGAAGTGGGTCTCCTCCTAGATAAGCAATAAACATTAAATGATTAATGAAGACACTGTGATTGACTGAATAAAGGTGTGGTCCAAACGTGGCTAATTAGTCATAACCGGCCAAGGAAGTCTCTAAGTTGGTGCCGAAACGGTGATTCCTTTGAGTTTTGTCTTTTTTTCAATTGGTCGGACCATTTGAGAATAAAATACATTTTTCACTGCTGGCTAACATTCCACGCAAGAGATTAGAATCAAGAGAAAATGTTTGTACTTCATTATTATTATTATCATTATTGATTGCCATCTATGCATTTATTTATGGAGAAGAATCTTAGATTAGCCTTAAATGCAAGATCATGAATATGGGCAGAAGGAATCTTATTTAAATTGCAAATCTTATGATATACTGCAAGTGGGGCCAAAAGGAAGCTGGACATATTTCACCAACATTTATTATGGCTCCCATTGACTTCCAAGTGTTCAACTATAAGGATACTACTTGCAACATTCATTTCCTTTTTTTTCCCCCTCTTTTTTTATTTTCCTATTTTTGTTCTTTCTTCGGTGAACATCATTGATATTTTTAACATTTTCTAAAAAAAATCGTTTTTATATTTTAATGAGAAAGAACTTGAAATTTTTGCTGATAAAAAATTAAGATCTAAGCATTTGACAATTCTTGGATTCGGATTTTATGATTAATGATCATTGCTTTATTCTGCAATTAAGGACAAAAAATACTACAATTTATACGATTAGGTTGATTATCATTCACGAAAAATATACAGATAAAGCGCAACTATAAAAATACACATCTTTGGTGGAAGAGGCAAACAATTAGGATTCAAAATCAAGTTATAAATATGTATCATAAACTGGTTGTATTTTAAACAATTGGATAGATTACTATATGTAGTTATCCCGCATGCACTGGTGTGTTTGGTTCGTGGTTCAAATCACGGTTTGAATCATTTTGCTACAGTATTTTCTCTCACAAAAACTTAAATTTTCATTCAAATTTTTTATTTAAATCTATGAACCAAACGGAATCTTAGTATAATTCTTAAAAATTTTTATTTTCTAAAACAAAACCATTTTCACCTGTTTTAAAAATATTACTAAATGGACCCATGTAATTATATGATGATTATGTGTTTGTTGGTTTGAAAATGTATTTTTGTGTGTATAGATATATAATATATAAAGTTTGGGTTTTGACTTTTGTTTTAATTTTTGTTTTGTTTGGGTTTTAATTTATTTTTTTTTATGATTAATATTTGCTTGGGTTTGTTTTGATAATTCGTTGGGTTATGGAAAAAATTATGTAATATGCTTGATATTTACTTTTTTTATGAATATGTGAGGATGATAAATAAAGTTGGTGTTTGTAAAAATTAGTGATAAGAGAAATTTTCTTAGATTGGTGTGGTTTGATGATGATTTGGTGAATGATAAATAAAACCTTTTTTTGAACTTGATAGTTAAACTTTTTGATGTATTTATTTTGGCATGAAAAAATAATTTTAGGAAACATTTTGCTCTTTCATGTTAATTAGTCAAGTGTAATTGAATTAAGTAATAAATAATTTTTTATAGTAAGTGATTAATGCATAAAAATAAGAAAAAATATTATTGATTTTGTAAAAGTGAGTACATAACAATTACTCCAAATAATTATAATATGATTAATTAGTAATTAATAATTTCAAATGATGTATTGAATAATAAATTAAATAATCATCAATTGAATTATTAATTGTCGAATTAAAAGATAAAAAGTTTTGATGTGAATTAACTAAGTTTTTAAAGTAATTATTAGATAAATATGTGATAAAAGGCTTTGATATAATTTTATAAGTAAATAATATACAAATCTAACTATTAAATTGGATAATTAAAAAATAATAAAAATCTAAAAAAAGTTTAAAAGACTATATGTAAAATTTATTAACATATTTTAATAAAAGAATAAGAATTTTTAAAAAATTTTAAAAAAATGTATAATGTTTTATTAAAAATAACTATTACAAGAAGAATTAGTAAAAGAGGGTGCAAAACACTTTCATAAAATTGGATAAATCTTAGTAAAATTGTTAGTAATATTAAATCTAAATGCCAATATAGTACTTCCAATTAACTAGTGACAAATTATACAAGCATACAACTTGTGGCTTTAAACTATCAAAAGCCGGCATAAATTATGTTTGCGCACTATTTGTGACTTTTATTCATTTTATTGCATGTAAACATTGAGAAAGTTATCCTTAGACCAATTCGAGGTATCATGAGTGGCTCACTGAATACCTAAATTGTCCTGTTTGGATAGTTTAGAATTAAAATATTACTTGTTTGTTGTCAATACCAATTTATTGCTCTTTTGTAGAAGTTTTGGCATTTTTTTCTTGTTCTTCGGGTGTACATAAATGACACATTTTGGAGAACCAAGAGGAAATGTTATCAATACGTAAGTTTTAATTTTGAATGAAATAAGGCCTTACCTTTAGATATTGAGTAAATGTGGATATTAGGTATATTTGCATGTACATATATTCTCACACAGTTATTATCATGTTTTTTGGTTGGCTAGAAATGTCAATAAATAAGAGTTAAATATCATTGCGTAATCGATTGTGTCCCAAATACATAGCCAGAGTTCAGGAATTTATCAAGAGAGCTCAAAATTACGCTAATCCATTGGGAAATACTAGATGCCTATGTCGTAATTGTGGTAACATATATTGGAGGCCGTTGAGAATAGTTCATGCTTATTTGATAGATAAGGGGATACAAGAAGTACGTAAAAGAGAGACTTGGGTTTTCCATGGTGAAATTTTTCGTGCTCTAAGAAGTGAAGAGATTGTGGATGATGTTAAGTAGAATGACGATGTCACAATATGTTGCATTATATTATCGGGTCTAGTCATGTTTAGTTAGAAAATAATGATGTTGTAGATCCAACGCATGCGTCGACAGAAGCTTCACAAGGATCAACTGATACTGGAAAGTTTGATCAACTATTTAAAGACATGAATAAACCTTTATATCAAGGTTGTGAAAAACTTTTAGCGTTGGAATTTTTGGTCAAATTGATGCATGTAAAGGTCATAAACAAATGAAGTGATAGAATGCTAGACATGTTGCTTAAATTGCTGAATGAGGTCTTTTCAAAAGGAACAAAGTTACCAAACTCGTATTACGAGACAAAATCATTTTACTCAATTATTTATTATCTTTTGAAGAATATCAAAGACAAATTGGAGAAATCGCAAACCAAGTCATAACTACAACAACAAATATGGGTCAAAACCATACTCTACACATCCTGCTAGTTTGGAAGGTAAAATTTTTCATATATCAATTTTTTTTCAGTTTCTCACTATAAATTTAAAATAATGGTGCAGGTTGTTCCTGCCACTTATGAGTTTCTAGATGATATAGCATTTCATCAACACATCATGTACTCTGATAAAGTTACATGCCAATGTTGTGATCCTCAGGTAGAGATAGTGCATGTGAACTTCTAAGCTAAATTGATTGTTCTGTGATTTCGCAATTAAAAGAATTTTTTTGTACATTTTTTTCTAACTATAATACTTTTTTTAGAATCAAATAGTGACACTTCACGAGACGCAATCTATCTAGTCTTTTGATGTAGGATCAAGTCAACAACATCCTCTATTTGAAAAGGAGTTTGTTCAACAAGTTCGCAAGCCTCGTCCTAGCGACATCAAAGGAAGGGGAAGAGTAGTAAAAAGATCTTTTAATTCTAATGGTGCACAAAATGATAATGCTGAAGTACAAGAGCCGAGGAATAGGCTTGATACATAAACATCGTTTATCCAGTACCTAATGTCTGAGTTAAACACGACGTTGCCTGGACAATTTGCTCCATTTGATCCAATTGGCTTTCCTCAATAATACACTTCATGATCATGACCACAATGCCCCACTCCACCAGTGCAATAACATCCTATCTCATCGGTGCAACAACCATATCCGCCTCAACATCTATACAATTCTTAACCCCTAGAGCAAGACCCTCAATGAGATGATGATGATGCTTACCATCTTTTGCCATCGAGAGGCTCTCATTATTAGACACATTAGACACATTATCATTATGTATGATTAGACATATTTCAAACATTATCTATGTTTGTGTATTCTAGACTAATGTATTTTAAACTTAATCTACTTTTTGATTTGTGGTTCTAGAAATTTACATTATAATTATGTTTTTTATTATTAGCATTAATTAATACTTTCTATTATTAGTATTATTTATGTGGTTTAGTTTTGATTTAAATTTAAATTATTGAATTTATATAATATATCATAATTAATTTTACTACAAACCAATATTCAATTATTAAAAAAAGTAAAACAATGATATTACTGACGTCTGAAGCTGTAAGTATTATTAAAAATTTGTTGAAAAAATTATTAGTTAAGGCGTTGGCAGGCATTGTTATACAAAAGAAGCATCTGCAGAGGCAGGTGCTTAATCTAATTAGTTAGCGACCTTGGATGGTGTTGGGAAAATTAGCGACACTGGATGCTATTGAGAAAATTAGCGACGCGGTCAACGCATTGAGAATTAAAATTAGCTACACCTAATTACTTACGCACCCAACAAAAATCAGTTGGCATCGATTGGTAATTCAACCGCCGTCTTTAGTGTTACAGTGATGCGTTGACTGGATCAGTAATATGATTGTTTCTAGCAGTGAGTTTTGTATACGTTATTCATTTTCACGAATTCTAGTACCGCTAGCTGACACAAATGTGTTAGTAGGAACGTAATTGGTCAAAATTTAAAGTGTTTATTTTGCTTGAATTAACTTATCTACGTAACTTTAAATATTATACACAAGTATTATATACAAGAGAATACTATTAATGGTCAGAAATATAAAATTAATTATTCTATTAAAGTTTAGAATCTGTATTGAGCATTACTAAGACATGTGATTTTTATTGAGAATAGAACGATCTTATCTAAACTGTAGTGTAATAAATTATTAAATAAATACAGTGTATATACTTAGATTATGTAGGACTAGATATGATGTGATATAAATGACTAAATAATTTATATTAAACTATAGCAAGTTCTAATCATATCAAATGATGGTCATATATAATATTATCATAATTTAATAAAACTTCTAGAATTATGGAAAAGATAACAGGACTAAAAAAGAAAGTAAAATAATAGGAATGAGGATCATTCATTTCTTATCTAGTGTTTACTTTTCTATTTAATGATGTAATGGGAAACAATCTCATCTCGGTTTTAGTATTTGCTTACTTAAGAATAAGGATCCTATTCAATGTTATTATTAAAATATCTTTTTTACATAATTAAATAATCATTAAATAGTAAAATTTGCATGTGAATATCTATGTAAATTTATAATTCTTTCGCTTTGATGGGGAATTAATACTAAAGAGATGTGAGGATTAGCATTTTCTTTCCTCATTCTTTACATTTTGTGGGGCTTACAAAGTAGTCATT
>CAMOHE010047938.1:0-18033 GCA_946598075.1 Artocarpus hirsutus
AAGGCTGGTATAAGTGAGTGATAGGTAGATTTAAAATATTTACTACGGTGACTTAGTGAAAATGCTAAAATGACATATTTATTTATATGATTTTATCAAAAATCATACCCGTTAAAATAACGGGTGTTTCAAGTATAATAATGAGTAAGGATCGTTCCTACGAAGGATTAGGTCTAATTAATTAGTTATCGACATTAAACAACCTAAGACACAATATAGTTAAACACAAAGGGGTATTTTGAATCTAAATTAAATTACGAGATAAAAGAAAATGAAAGAAAATAAAATGAAATAAACAATGATGTTAAAAGTGATTAAAGGATCAGTCGCCACCACTAAATAATAACCATACAACTAATTACATAATTATTCATTAATTTACGAAATAAAAGAAAATGAAAGAAATAAAACAAAATAAAACAATGATGTTAAAAGTGATTAAAGGATAATTCGCTACCACTAAATAATAACCATACAACTAATTACATAATTATTCTTAATTAACTATCAAAACTACTAACCGTAGATAGCAACAAGCTCTGTCATCCTAATCTTTTCTTATTTTGTAGATTTAATAAGACAAGTACTCTATTAAACCCCCTTTTCCACTAAACAACCTAGAAAAAGCTCTTTAGATTTAATCTAATGGAAGCATTAACATAAGAAAGATATGTTGATCAAAGCAACAATCACACAAGCTCAGATTATTTAACCTAGGTTATGCTTTATATGCAAACACATGAAAACATGACCATAATCAATGACCATAATTCGCTACTAATGATTAGAATAACAAGACAATTACGGATCAAGTATCCTAATCTAGCAATAGAATATTTGCAAGTCCTATTCACTCGGCCACCCAAACAAAATAAGAAAATAATCATTAATATTAATTATAGAAGAACATAAATAATCTCAATTGGAAAATAATTCAATATATTAATTAAATAGATGTGTCGAGGGTTTTGAAATCCCCTTCAACCAAAACAAAACTAAAATAACATAATTAAAAGGAAAAGAAAGAAAGAAATAAAGAAAAAATGATATTGGCATTGAAAAATTCTCCACACGGATGAAATTCCTTGAGCCACCATCGGAGCCTCTTCTCTTTTTCTTCTTCTTTTTCTTCATTTCTTAAGCCTAAAAATAACTAAGGAAAAATTGATAAATTGATAGAAAGATTGATATGATTTTGTGTTTTTAAGTAGGTATTTATAGGTTTGTGTTTTGAGGATAAAAAGAGGCAAGTTTTTGCTTTTTTTTTTTTGGGTCAAAACGGAGTGAAAATCGCAAGCACATGCAGGGCTAAGGCCTTTTTTGTAACAACTATCATTTTCTTTAACTGACAATATGTAACTTTTAATGATTTTATGCATCAACATGAATAAAATTATAATTTAGAAGCACATCTTGTGTGATAATACTAATATGATATTTATAATAGTGAAATTTATTATGAACTAACGATTTTTTTTGCAATGGATGGACTAAGGAAATTCCAATGACATAAAGTCCTTAACGTATGATTATTATGTTTTATTTGTAAATTGTTTGTTTTGCTAATCTATATGGATTTTTATTATTTGGATATGATATTTTGATTCTTAAAAATTTTAGAATTTAATTTAGGAATTTTTGGTTAAAAAAAAACAATTTTACTGTAGCTATGAATAGTGCAAAAATGACATTAGTGTAGCTGTAAATAGTAAAATGACATAAGATGCTAAAAATGATGCCACTGTAGCATCATCTCCTCCATGCACGTTACTATAGCACTTGAGTGTTTGAAAATTTTTTCACCATTTCTCTCACTTTTTCATGCTTCAAATCACTTCAAAACTTACCTAAACTCATCTTAATCACTTTTAAAATATCTAGAGCATTATTTATAACATTGAAGAATATCTTTTTTTAAGCACACCGTAAACATACTCTTTTCCCTGACAAAGCCACACATGACACGCTTCCCTCCATCATCTCCACTTTGTCTTCACTTCATTTTCCATCTAAAAGTGGTACAAGACAACAATCTATGGTCCACAAATGCATGTGAACATTTTTTTTCTTCCTCTCCCACATGCTTCTCTCGACAACACACTTCATTTTCACATGGCCACCACCACACTTGCTCTCCTTTCTTTTGGCTGCTTCTACTTTGCCAACATCACCACATGTTAACCCCTAATCAAATGTCTAGAGCACATGAACACTTCCATTTCCAGTCCCAACCCCTCATTCTTATCCAACAAGATTCAATGGAATGCCATTCACCCATGTTCAAACACTATGCCTCCCATGTGTCCATGAGTTGGCAACTTCAACACATTCTTTGGATGTCAATTTAAGATTCAAAACATCCATTTATTTACTCTCATTTCCTCTCTCCTTCACGTTGTCCCTCTCTAACACTCACGACTGAGACAACTCAAGAGCACACGAGCACTCCTTTGGCCACCTTACACCAACTATCACACGTCTCTAAACTCTACCCTCAACACTCTCAAATACTTTTCAAATTGAAAACAAAGCATTCCTTCAAAACCAGAACCTAAACGAACAAGCTACAGTGTGTTTCGCTGAAACCGTTATTGGGCTAGAATGGAGTTTTTAACCACGTTTTGAGGTAAGTTTTCTATCTATTTTTATACTAAATTCTTACTATGATATTATAGTGTTTATGGGAGTAATTTTATATGATTTAATGTTTGATTTTGTCTAAGAAACAAAATTTTTATGAATACAATTTTTAATCCCGTTTGTAGGTGAAAACCTATGTCTTAGGATTTTTTAGGAAGAATAGACATGAGATTTTGAGAAAATTCCTCTTGGGCATTGTGTGTGTGTGTGTGTGTCTGTATATATATATATATATATATGTTAGGCATCTCCTATAAAAATTTTGAATATATAAGCTATTTTATATTTGTTTGAGGATTTATACTAAATGTTGTTCTTATGGTTCTTAAACTGTCTTTAAATGTGATAATTTGTTTAATAATGTTATAAGATGTGTTTAATGCTAGAAAAATTTGTGAATGCTCATAAATTTGTCTAGTTTATGTCTACAAATTTTTAGCTTCATACATATGTTAGAAATACAGAAATAAATCGTAAAATAAACACTACTTACTTTTCGGTAATTTTATTACAACGTTTTTGTAAAAGTTTGCATGGTTGAAAAATACTTAGAATGACCCAAACATTATGAACATAAACTTAATACTAGATATGGATGTTAGGAATGTTATACTAAAATTTCAGATCAATTGGAATTTTATGTGATTATATAAAAATCATTAATCATTGACTGCTCGTTTGTAGTTTACTGTTGCAAATTGCTTTAATGACTTTAAAAATATAAGAAAGATGCTTATACGAGCTTAAACTTAATAAAAAAAAATTTATAATAGATTTAGATGTCTAGTATGCCTTGTAAAAATTTCAAAGGCATTAGGATTTTGGTGATTTGTCTAAAAATCTTTTCTTTTCACTACTTGAACCAAAATTCTAGCAACAGAGGCATGATTTGTAGTGCATGAAATAAAGGCTTAAATTGATCCAATTGTAATAAAATTAAATTTGGTGATTCTTATAGATGTTTATAATGTGTGGTAAAATTTTCAAGTCATTTCAAGTTTTGTGTGATTTTTTTTAAAAAAATTCATGGGATGCTAGCTGTCTAGGTTGTTCGTCCAAAAACCAAGTTGTGTTTTGAGAAATACGAAAATGGTACTTAGATTAATCCAAATGTCATGAAATTTATTCTGGTGATACATATTCATGCTAGAACATTGTGCTAAAATTTGAAAGCTATTGGAATTTTGTATGAATTTATAAAAATCATGAAGTGTTGGCTGTTGGGTTGAGATATTGAACCTGTCTTAATTGTGATAATAGTGTAAGCTAGTTTAATTGGTCAAGTATGAAATTGCTTGTTGTCATGATGTTGAATATGATGTTTTGAGCATGTTCTTATACCAAGAATGTTTCTTTTATCACTATGTTATAATATTAAAGATGTTTGAGGCACTTGAGTTGTTGGAATTAGAAAGAAAACCATCCACTTGCAAGAGGTTAAGTAAGATTTCTACAAGTCATGTAAGTACATTCTCACCTGCAACATAATTAAGAATTATAAAAAGTTTTGAGAAATATTATGTTTTATTATGTTGTTAATGTTTATGCATTTCTCATTCCAACGACTCCTTTTACCATGGGCTTGAAGAACATTTTTTTATGGATGTTTTCAACATTAATTCATGATGCATATGATGTTTTCACAAAAATATCTGTATATATATGTATCACATAATTAAGGCGTTGCACACCCAATGATGATGTTTGTTCCGCAAGATGGACTTGTCACTTTTGGTTTGGGATGAGGTACTCCTCTCCTCTCATGACAACACGCCATAATGATGTTAATGGTGCAATTCCAGGACCCTAAAAGATAAAATAAATGTGCTAATATGGAAAAGGAAAGGAAAATAAATGTTCTTACAAAGTGTACTTTATGTACTATTATGCTATGTCAAAGATGAAATGATTCATGCTATGGTTGAAGCTTTTATAATGTTTTGTGAGATTAAATAATGTACTTATCAAGCTTAACACTTACATAAGTTAATCATGTTGCAGATAAGGCTATAGCTAGGAATTGTGGATGGATGGACATATGTGTGTGCAAGGATGGTAGTGTTAAATCATGGAGTTACGACATAAAATAAAACATTAACAATGCTATTTTTAAATTTAATTCCACACATTATGAGATATTTTTATGGACTTTGGTTTGTAATAACTTATGGATTGTAATTTGCTTTTATATTTCATATTTGTTATGTTAAGCTAACTATTTTTGTAGGTAGTTGGTTAGCTGAATACCTTAGGTATTCTGTCGGGTTAATAGAGGAGGAAAACCAGTTAAGGTAAGTTAGTATTGATTTTTACTTCAAAGTGAGATCCTCTTAAATGCTAATAAAATTTATTTCAAAATAATCCAATTATTTAAAGGTAAATTAAAATTTTAATTCACATTTTCACATGGTAAAATTAAATTAAAAAAAATTTACACTGAAAATCCTAGGTTAATAATTAGATAATACTTAACAAGTTTAAGTTTTTCTTATCGATAATTAAAAGCTAACGATAAAAGTTAACGGTTCTTGTGACGTCTATAAGTGGTCATTATAGATATGGTATCAGAGTGGTTTCTGTTTCTAACACCCATCGTCACACGTCTGCCCTAAATCTTCCAAGTGAGTAAATTTTATGATATTTAGATGCTAATGGACATATTATATAATTGTAATTATGCACATATGTACTAGTAAGATGCTTATTCCATTCTAAGTTGCGATCATATCCCTAACCCCCTAATCTACGATGTACCAGCAAGAAGTAAATATGAATGGCCAAGGTAGGAGAAGTAGACCTTGCCGATAAGCTGTGGCCGAAACCGACATTCCGACCAATGCCAACCTAATGGCAATAATTGCATATCTTCAGAACCCACTTAAGAATCAACAAAAGAAGATAGAAGAGCTTAGAAGCAATGGTCAAGGAGGGGAAGGACAAAATGAAAACGCACCAACTACCCTTCAACAACAAAAGTTGGCCTCACCACCAACAAGAGACTCCCTGATCAGCAGTTCGAACTCCTGTAACTGTTTCATCAACTTTGTTAAGATCATATCCCATATATTTCTTAAATTAAATGTAGCTCTAAATGGAATAAATTCCTTAAATAGAGTCTCAAAGACTATAGTCATTTAAGTTTCAGCATCAATATCGGCTCCATTGGTTTGTGCCTTAGTGAGCTAACCCATGACCAACATCATATGCTCCTTTATAGATGTCCCCTATCTCTACTTACTATTTAAGAGTTTTTGAGGTGCCCCTTGCTGCTTTGTTAAGGCTTGGCCTCCAAACATGTTTTCTAGATTATCCAAGATCTGAATAGTGTCTCATAATTCTCATGTTGAGCCTGCAATATGTTATTCATGCTAACCATAACATAGTAGTGGGCCTGATCATTAGCATCTTTCTAATGATCATATGCTTTGATTTCATCATTGGTGGAATCTCCCGCAGGCTCAGGAGGACAAGGTGTCATCAACAAAAATTTCAATTTCTCAAAGGATAGAATGATGTTTAGGTTCTATTATCAATCATTATAGTTCTCACCGATTAATTGGTTTTTGTCAAGTATCGATGATAAAAAAATTTTAGACATTTTTAATCTATAATAAAGAATCATATACCAAACAAAGAATCATATACCAAACATAAGCAAACATATCATTATAATTTAGTAAGATAACATAATCATGTAAAACATACAAATGTGTTTATATGTCAAAACCTTGAAAATGTCACAACCTTACAATGATAATTCCCAACTCAAAATTCAACAAGCTCCTAGGGGAGTCTTGCCAAATTCAATTAGGAACACGGATCCCCTCCTGATTAATAGATGCGATCTAGGACCCGTATGATCAAGCATATATTGATAATCGTTTCTTTGGCCATCAATTTTATTAATAAAGCTCCTATGAGAGGTTAATAATAAAATCAACATGAGTGTATAACCATCATTTCAATATTTTATCCATGATTTATAATCAGCACCTAAGGGTGTGCAACCATAAATCATGCTAAAATACCTTATCCTCTCAGAGAGCCAACCCGGTATATGATGAATCCCTTCCTAGGGTTCAGAACAACCATGTGCTACCTATGGACCAATGATGGAAGCCGTAGCTCCTATCTTCGAAAACCTTCTCCCTCTTAGTCTTTTGAAATCAAGGTTTTATTTTATAAACATACATGAACAATTTTTAATGAGTGGTACTCCCTAGTCTATATGACATGTTATCAATATACTGGCAAATCATATTATAATACAAACAAGTAAAGCAATCATGCAAAGCAACAAACAAAATAATAATAAATAACTGTAATATTATGGTTCCACCCTAGAGAAAAAAAAAACAAAGATTACAAGAGAATAATCAAAACATATTATCGATTTTCATCCTTGAATCTTCAAACTGTATCCTTCTTCATGTAATTTTCATCTTCAAGTCTTTAATTCTACATAGATCGAATACTCTATATTTCCGATCATATCCAAATTTAATGTTTCTTAGAATTATCCTAAAAATAAAATCAAAACTGCACTGAAAAACACACCTTTTTTAAAAAATTACTACTCTCTGCTGGCATGTCGATCTATGTTATCGGCCTACTAGTCATGACCTTCTGGCTTGCCGATCTTTTCAGGTCGGCCTACTAATCATAATAGTTTGGTCTGCCAAACTGGAAAGTTTGGCCTACTGCCAAAGCCCTCAGATTTCTACCCCACTGACATCCTGCCAATCTTAGAGGTTTAGCCTACCAATCTGCGATTATCAGCCAGCCGAACCTGAGGGTTCGACATGCCTACCGAACAGGGATCACAACATCTAGAAAATACATCTTTTATGTAGTTTTTCAATTTTATTTTCAACAATTCAAAAATATAAATTAAGAGACTCAGGAAATACTTAGGAACGCTATCATCCATCTTCTAGATCTGTTTTCTCCTAATAATTATTTAATTAAAAAATTCTTACAAACTTAAAATTAAATAATAATTCCTAAACGAAGATGATAGTGTGCCAACTATTACATGAAAAACTAAGATACATATTCTAACCTTTAAGGAACCATAACTGGTATAAATTAATTAATTAACAAAAAATTAAATAATAGTTTAATCATCTATAATTAATTAATAAACTTTCACTATATAATCCATGACAACATAAGAATATACAGAAACCCTAGAGTGCTAACTCTCCAAAAATTAATATTCAAGCATCGAGGGATCAAGATCACATAATTTATACGTATAACATGATCACAAACTTGCAAATTTATGTAAAAACCATGGCTCTAATACCAATTCTTGAAAAAATAGTATGCAGCAGAACTTTAAAATGTTTTATACCAAAGTATTTTCTAAAACATAAGTTTGACACACTATATGCATAAATTAACCTGATCTTATTAACCTTATTTTCCAAAAAGCTCAGCAATCTGTGAAGAGAAGTAATGTTTCAGAAGAGCTTCAACCAACTAGTCTTCTTTGCTATTCTCTATCCATGATCGGAGTGAATGTGGGCACATGTTGTTCAGCCTTTTCCTAGTGACTCTCGTTTCCAACCGATTGAGAAAACCCAAAGCTATGGTTCGTGATGTGTGAACAATAGCTCTCTAGGAAGTTGTAAAGCCTCACCAGTAGAGTTTCACTTACAGAGTCTTACTCTAGATTTCTCAACTGATCTAAACAACAATGAGTCTCACTCCTCTTTTTATAGAGGTTGGGTCTAGGAGTTAGTCCTTATTAGATAAGGCCTTAAAAATTCAAATCAAAATCAAATCAAGATTAATATCTGATAAAATTCCCGTAAAAATGCATGATCTTTTTATCACTCGGTCGGCAGGTCGAACTGGTAGATCGGCCTACCAAACTTACGATAAATGATCCATGCGAATCTTTATTTCTCATCTGAGATTTTTATTATAGAGCATTAATTTTAATTCAAATAACCCAATAGAGAAGTTATTTGATTGAAACAGTCATATCTAGATAATCTCTAGGAAAATAAATATTCTTGATAATTCAACAAGTTTATCTTAAATTGATTTTCACAAAATTAATTCAACCGATAAACAAACATGAATTATTTGATCCTATCAAATTTCAACCAATCTGATAATTTGACACAAGTCACAAATTATTAGAAAAGCTTGCCGTATCGTTATAGGATTTTTATGAGCTAGCAAAGGGAACATAATGGACCTATATAGTTTAAGCTCCTGATAATTATGAAACCCAATATCCTAGATATATATTTCATAATTATCAACTCTAACGCTACTCCACTAAAAGCTTAGAGCTGCACTCTCGAACCATACAGAATTACGAAGCCCGTATAGCTAAGTCTCCATGACATATCATAATGTATCGTATCCCCATAGGATTATCCAAAATCGGCTTAAGGATAAGTTTTGTCTTACCTTCCCAATTATTTTTATCTTATGTTCCATTATCTCACCATCAGAAAACTTACCATCTGAAGACGATATACCATTTGGTTGCACCTATGTATCCAAATGGTAAAGCGCTCCAGTTTTTCAATTACAAGATAATGTATATAAGAGGATATTGACTGCTTCTAAAGAGAAGCTATATATTCCATATCTATGAATAACAAGTCTACACTAGCAAGAGTCATGCCTCCAACGTACTGGCATACGTACCATTATTAAAATGTGTATGTCACCTTTTGGCACATCAAAAGACATAAGTCAAGACAACAGGCCCGTTATTCATCTCAAGATTAAGATACAATATATATGATTGCCTAAAGTGAATCAATTTGCTAAGACAGAATTATTAATCTAAATCAATTCACTTTATGTCCCGATTTAACACATCGTCACCTATGACAATGTGCCAATGTTTCCATTCATAAAGTCCACATTTGATGGTCAAGACAAACCATCTCCTATTAGGGATATAAACAACATAACATCTTTGCATGAATAAAGTGCCCAACTTTATTCCCTTAATTGTGGATCTTAAATTTAGACCATCACCTTAAGAATCATGTCTTTCCCATAATTTATCCATCATATGTCCAATTCTTAAAAGTTTAGACTGATAGTCTCAGACTTTTGTTTGCTTAACATACATTCAACAAATATGAACGTAAAGAGGATAAGATTTGGTATATAAATAATAAATAAATTCTTTATTGATAAAAATGTCTCCAAAAACATGTTATATTTTTACTCCTTAGGGCATACATGTCCAACAAAGGAAAAGTTTGTCATAACCTTAAGTACACTCATCAAATTAAGTGTAAATCAAGGTCCTTTCTAGTCCTTTGATCTCATCTTCACATTCTCCAAAAGATACCTTAAAACAAATTTTTCCTATATTGGATGGAGGTGACTAACTAGTTGACAAGAGATTTATTGTTCCCATTGGATCCATTCTCATTGCTTATTCACAATCCAACACTAATATTCAATTAAATCAATACCAATTTTAATTCTTAATCCTGTAATAAAATTGGACTGCTTTAAATCTTAAATTATTTCTAGACTAAATAAAACCTAAGCTTGAATTTTTCGCACCTTGAATTGGCAATAACATAGTCCTCAACAATGTCAATTCCTAAGGTTATATATATATATATATATATATATATATATATTACTGAAAATGCAACTCTCATAACTCCAATTTTAACTAATAGGTAGCTAAGGGCTTGCTATATGTTAGAATGTTTCTCGGTACACTACCAACACTATACTACATTTAAAATTCTTATAAATTAAATTCTTAAGTTATTACGTGTTGAAATTTCTTTCGTCTTAGATTGTGATGAAAAATCATAATCTGAATTATTTTGCTTGGAAGGGCTATAAAATTTAACTTTAATATTCAATATAGAATTTTGGAATTTATTTTATAATTCTACAAAATATTACATGGGTTTAAATTTTGATATTAATTTCTAGGCTTTCCTTGGTCATCACAAGTGCTAACCGAGTTCGTAACGATCGCAACACTAGTTCCTTGATCTCACTAATATAAAACTCACTAAATTAAGTAAGAGCTAATTAATTTCATTTAACTGTGCTAAAGTGTCAATCTTACACCTTTAATGCAGTTTTTATACTTGAAATTCTAATATATTAAATCTCAAATTTCTTGCTGTTAAACTTCATTCATCTTTGACTTTGAGATGAAAGGTCTCATGATCTTAAGCTGATTACTAATAATATCCTCAAAATGCTTAATGGTCTTATATACTACCAAATTCATTCTAATTACAAAATTGTGGAATTTAAGCTAAATTTTCTTGAATTTTTACGTACAATAAGTGTTTAGGTTTTTCAAGAAAACTTTGACTTAAATTCTTCAATTCTACCAAATATACTTAAACAAGCGCTTAACTTTCATATCGAAATGTTGTTTGGACGTTAAAGATGTATTTACTTGTCTTAAATCAACCATTTTCTTAAGCTTCTACACTCTTTCATTATCTACTATATGGGTTCACTGTTATGCTTTTTACTTGAAGCTCGTGGTTATACACCTAAACTTACTCAACGTACATAGCACAATCAAACTTGTCATACTATTGTTATTCCCAGTAATCTAATAGGAAGTTGCACTTATAAGTTTTAAACTCATATTTTCTTATGAACTTAATGACGCAAGCTATGGAAAAATCCTTAATTAATTATAATTAATTATTGGATTTTCTAGACACTACAAAAGTGGTATTTTAGCAAAACATAGAGTATTTTGGGTATTTTTTCAAAAAAGGTAAAAGGTTAAACTCATACATGATCGTGACTTATACTACCAATTCTATTTTAGTTCCTTATTTAAAAAAAAAAAAAAAGATTTCAACTCTATTCATGATCTATCATCTTGTTTCAAGTTTAGTCATTTTCATTAGTCAGGTGTTAGAAAAATAACGAGGAATTAATATTTATTACAAAAACTCGATTCATCAATAATAGTAACAGAATATTTATTGTCATATGTAAAATATGTAAAATTTCCCTCATAATCATGCATCTATTCTTGGTATGAAAACCAAATTTAGAAACTATAAAGTGGCCCAAAATTCACCATTACATATTTCCATTAAGCAATTTAACATTTGGGAAACTTCTGTAAATAGTCCAAGAATCCCATAATTTATGGGATTGTTTTTGGAAACTCGGTGATGGACCGAGTCTATAAAAGAAACATGGTTTGGGTCCCTAATGATATTCATTCTATTCCTTTTATCGTATGCCATCATTCTAAGAATAAACAAGGTAATAGAACCTCTCAAACCTGGTGGTGCAAGCTTCGATTTTGGTTTTGAAAAGCTTCGATGAACATCAATGGTCAAAGGCATTTCGATCACACATTTTCGCTATTGATCTTATGTATTATTTATTTTAAGACATGTTTAAATCGTATTTAGTCTGATAGTTGGTATCAGTGTAGCTGTTCAACTTTATCTTGTTGTTTTATGCAATTTGAAAATTTTACATTTTTGTTGAAAAATATCCGAACAAAAACTTTGTTTTTGAAATTTAACTTTTGGAGTTATTTGATGAAAACTACGGTTAGAAATCATTAGGAAATTGATTTTCTAACATTTCTGTGATTTGAACCATCAATTTTGGTGTCCAAAATGCCAAGAAACCATTAGGTGTGCAACGAGGTTGGAAACTGAGTCAAACAGGTCAAAACAACCCATAATTGAAGGTTGAAAATAGAAAAATAACAAGTAGTTTGGTTTTTTGGCAAGCGAAACGACATGTCATTTGGATCTAAGGCAATGTTTTGTTCAATAAATAAAACGACATGTCATTGGGCCAATTTGGATAAAACAACATGTCATTTTTGGTGGGTTAAAAATTAAAAAAAATTTCCAAAAATGATAATAAATAAATAAATAAAATTGGGTTTTTTTAGAATTTGAAATTTTTATATGTCTATGAAATTTTCATAAATTTGATATTTTTGTGAAAAAGTCATAATTTTTATGTCGTCTTATAAGTTTTATATATATGTTTGTGTGGAATTAATTTTGTATCATTATGTGCTAAAATTTTGCTATTTTGTATGTATAATTTATTGTTTTGGTTTATGCATTGAATTTCTATAAATATTTTAGTGCATAAATTTTTAAATTTTGTTCATATTTATTTATCTTTTTTTATTGTTACATGCAATTTATGTATGAACAAATTTTTAGAATAAAATTAAATGTCTAGTAATCCATATAATTTTAATTAATTAAAGTTTAGCCACACTACATTTAATTATGCAAAATTATATTTTAAGTTGTTTAGGATTGCATATAGGTAGATGACATTCATTGCTATTAATCATATTTGATATGATACATTTTATCCCACTAGAATTTTCTTGTATATGTATGATTAATTAAGATATAATATCAAATTATATTTTTTAATTTACCCACAAGAATTAAGAAAGAGAACATAATTTGATAGTTTTATCATAAAGTTAAATGAATCTAATTGAGTAGAACTTTAGCCTACAGACAAGTTTTATGTCATTAGATTCACAATTTTTGGATCATGATTTACATTGGTAAAACATCATATGTGTTTTTTAGTCTCAAATTTAAGTGTAGTAAGCATGTATGTTTAATTTCTATGTAGCTATGCAACCTGTTAATTTTTTTGATATTAGATGTGATATTCCCAAATTAAAGAGTAACAACAATAAGGTTTGAAAGGAAAAAGTTCTCCTTTATTCGGAATGGATAGACACTGATTATGCTATAAAGAAAGACAAACCAATTATTACTGCGACTAGCACTTCAGCTGAAAAGACTCGTTATGAATAATGGGAGCAATCTTATCGCCTTAATGTGATGTTCATAATGACCAAAATTTTTGCTAGTATTTGTAGTTCTATGGATCAACATAACAATGTTAGGGCATTGTTTAAGGTAATTAATGAGTAGTTTTCTAGGACCCTGATTATGAAGTTTTCATCTTTAAAGCTCACCAATATAAGAGGTGTGTATGAGTACATCATGCACATAAGGGATATTGCAGCTCAGTTAAAAACACTTGAGGTTGATGTGTCTGGATATTTCCTTATGCACTATATATTGAATACTCCCCCACAACAGTATGGACCCTTCAAAATCTCTTATAACATACATAGATTAAATGGTCAATCAATGAACTTCTAACCATGTATATTCAAGAGGAAGGTAGGCTGGTTATGGAATTGGGAAAGAGTACACTTTTGGTAACACAGGAAAAGAATCAGAACCAAGCAAAAAAGAAAGGGAAACATAAAATACAACCTCAATGTGGAATAAAGAAGGAATCCAAGTGCTTCTTCTGCAAAAAAAGGGTCACATGAAGAAGGATTATGCCAAATTCTAGAAATGGCTTGAGAAACAAGATAAACCAATCTCATTTGTTTGTTGTAAATCTAAGATGGTTGATTTTAAGCATAATACATGGTGAATTGATTTTGATTCTGCAATTTATATTTCAAAAACCTTACAAGGTGTGCAAAACCTAAGGAAGCCAGTGGGAGGTGAGCAAAGCATCTTCTCAGGCATCAAGATAGGCTCACATGTGGAGTCTATTAGAACATGCAGTTTAGTTTTGAATAGTGGCTATGTTTTAGATTTGGAAAAGACATTTTACGTTCCAAGTTTCTCTAGAAACTTGATTTTAGTTTTTAAGCTTATACCTTGGGAATATTCCTTTAATTTTTCATATACAACCTTTAGTTTATTTTTATATATCTAAACTTATTAGGAATAGTGCTTTTTCTGATGGTCTTTTCTCTATTATTCTACAACGTAATATTGTTTTGCATGTTCATGCTAGTGATAGACATTGTATTATGAATAAAGATTCCTCTATATTGTGACATCAAAGATTAGGACACATCTCCATGAATAGGATGTAGAGATTAATAAATGATGGAGTGCTTAGTGCTTTAAATTTTACTAATTTTGATTCTTATGTGTATTGTATTAAGGGAAAGCAAATTAATAAGTTAAAGAAAGGTGCCAAGACGAGTCCAAACATCTTATAGATCATACATTCAAATATATGTTCTCCTGACATGGACGCTCATAGTCCAAAATACTTCATCTCTTTTAAGATTACTGTTCTCAATACATGTATCTTTACTTGCTTCATAACAAGAACGAAGCATTGGATGCCTTTAAGGTTTTCAAGACTGAAGTAGAGAAATAATATGACAAGCAAATTAAGATCATGAGAACAGATAGAGTTAGAGAATATAAAAGTAGATACACTGAAGATGGGTAGGCACCTAGTCTATTTTCAAAGTTTCTTTAGGAGTTTGGGATAGTTGCCCAATACACTATGCTTGGTTCCCCGGACTAGAATGATGTAACTAAAAGAAGAAACCAAACATTATTAGACATAATGCAGAGTATGCTTAGCAGCTCCAAGCTTCCTAAATCCTTGTAGACTGAAGCTTTTAAAATGACTGTGTAAATGTTGAACTGAGTTTTAACTAAGGCTATCCCAAAGAGGTCATTCAAAATATAGAAAGGTTGAAAACCGAGTTTGTGACATATACACGTTGGAGATGCCTGTTTGAAGTAAGAGTTTATAACCCACAAGAAAAGAAACTAGACTCAAGGATTGTTAGTGGGTATTTTATTTGTTATGCCAAGAAGTCTAAAGGTTACAGAATTGTCCATATCACAGCACTAGGATTATGGAATCAAGGAATGCTAAGTTTTTTTTTTTTTTGAATGACTTAATCAATAGGAGTAATTAATTTCATAATACAGTGTGAAAGAGATTAACCTTCCACATCAAGTTAAAGACTGGTTATTATTCACAACACTCCTTAAGTTTAAATAAGTGTTATACAACCAATTATTGAAACTCTATAACCTATTGATAATTATGTAGATCAAGTTGTTCATGGAGTGCTAGAAATAGTTGAATAGTAAGTTGGACAACATGACCCTTAGGAAAATGTTGAACCAACATTAAGAAGATCTACAAAGAAAAAAAAATTAGGAATTTTTGATGACTATGATATGTATCTAAAAGAATTGGACAATAAGTTTGGGCCAAAAAATGATTTTGAAACACTTTTACAAGCTATAAATTGCAAAGAATCAAACTTATGGTTTGATGCTATGAAAGATGAGATGAATTCTATGGTATTTAACGAAGTCTAGGATCTTGTTGAGTTGCCTCAATGGTACAAAGTCTATAGGATGTAAATGGATCTTTAAGACAAAGAAGGACTCATTAAGCAATATTGACAATTATAAAAGCAAGACTCAATTCTAAATGATTTACTCAAAAAGAAGAAATCGACTATAAGGAGACTTCTTTCTTGTATCCAAGGAAGATTCTCTTAGCATTATTTCCACGTTAGTTACACATTTTGACTTAGAGTTACAACAGATGCATATGAAAATGGCTTTGCTCAATGTGAAACTAGAGGAAAAGGTATACATGAAACAACTTGAAGGATTCTCCTCTAGTGATGGTGAGCATTTAGTGTGTAAGCTTAAAAAAAATCTATACATGAGTTAAAACGAGCCTCCCATCAGTGGTATTTAAAATTTCATAATGTCATCTCTTTATTTGGCTTCATAGAGAATATTATGGATCAATGTATACACCATAAGATCAGTGGGAATAAAATTTGTTTCTTTATTTTGTATGTGAATGATATTTTACTTGCCACCAATGATAAGGGTTTACTATATAAGGTGAAACAATTTCTCTTTAAAAATTTTAACATGAAGGGTATGGATGATGTATCTTATGTCATTGGCATAAAGATTGATCACCAAGTATAGTTCCCATTGCCAAGGGCTAGTTCAATTTGAACCAATGTCCAATGAATGACTTTGAAAGGGAAAAAATGAAGAACATCTCATATGCTTTATTTGTTGGCACCTAATGTTTGCTCAAGTCTGCATAAGACCTGATATTACATTTGATAGTGGAATGTTGGGAAGATATCAGAGCAGTCCAAGTATGGACCATTGGAGAGCTACAAAGAAATTTTTGAGGTACCTTGAAGGGACAAAGGATTACATACTTATGTATAGATGAATTGATAATTTAGAAGTAGTTAGGTACTTTAATTTAGACTTTACTGGCTATGTTGATTCTCAAATATCAACATCTAGATACGTTTTCATGTTTACTGGTGGAGCTGTATCATGGAGGAGTATTAAGCAGATTTTGACTACAACTTCCACTACGGAGGTTAAGTTCATTTATTGTTCTAAGGCTATGTCGCACTGTGTATAAATTAAAAGTTTCATTTATGGGCTTAGAATTGTAAATTCTGTCTATAGGACATTAAGGATATATCATAACAATTTAGTTGTAGTTTTAATGGTTAAAAACAACAAAAGTGGTGGTCGAAACAAACATAACGACATAAAGTATTTAGTTGTAAGAGAATGTGTTTAAGATAAATCAATCATCGTTGAGCACATACACTGAATTCATGATTGCAGATCCTTTGACAAAGGGTGTGCCATTATTTAAGTTCAAAGATCATGTAGACTGTATAGGACTTGGTCTTTTAGTGTGATTTCAGTGTATGAGATGATGTTATCTTTAACGAGACTTTATTTTAGTTGATACTTTTCTTAGGACATTTATTCTTTGTTAGAGAAATATCATTAAGTTTAGACTAGAATAAACATAAGGGTTTTTTAGTAAGTTGTATGGACTACAATTAAGATACAAAATACATTGTGATAAATGGAAGAAAATACTTATTTTAAGAAGACATATTGCCACGATTCGTGTATTTGTTTCTTACTATAGGAAATAAATTTTTGGGCCAAGTGAGATATAGATTTTTGGGCCAAGTGAGATAATGTAAAATTTTCCTCATAATCACATTTTTATTCTTGGTATGAAAAACATTTTTGGGAAACTATAAAGTGGCCCAAAATTCAGCATTACAGATTTCTCATAGGCAATTTAGCATTTGAGAAACTTCTATAAATAGTCCAAGAATCCCATAATTTATGGGATTGTTTTTGAAAACTCGGTGATGGACTGAATCTATAAAAGAAACATGGTTTTGGTCCCTAATGCCATTCATGCTATTCGTTTTATCGTACACCATGATTCTGAGAGTGAACTAGGCAATAGAAGCTCTCAAACTTGGTGGTGCAAGCTTCGGTTTTGGTTTTGAAAAGCTTTGACAAACATCAATGGCCGAAGGTATTTCGATCATACGTTTCCACTATTGATCTTGTGTATTATTTGTCTTAACACATGTTTATATCGTATATTTAGTCTTACAAAATATTATATTAACACGTAATATGGAACCAAGTGTAATACATGTTAGTATATTGTACAAAAACTTACAAAATCTCTACTTTTTTAATGGTTAGAAAGTAAATTAATCTTTATAATTACATG